>CM041734.1:245000-507500 GCA_023373845.1 Nibea coibor
CTTCATTTCAGAGTTGTTGTCCTGCAGAACAATGGACCTCCAGCTCATCTTTTCACACTAATGTGAAGCGAAGACGAGACATTCATCATTAAGAAGGAAACAGAATACAGGAGACCTGAACGCTTCAGGTGAGTGCTGACTCAGAGTTTGAAGCAAGGTTAAAGAAGTGCAGAAGGATGTTAAATATTCACTGAATATACCTGTATACCTGAGAACATGACAATGCAACACGCATTAAAATATAACTTTGTTTAATAGCTAGGCTAGCCTGCATTTCGATCCCGCACAACTATTTCCACCGCCCGCTCCCGCCCATAGGTTCGCTCAAACCGCCCTTTCCCATGAGATTTGTGTTGGGTCCTGTGGGACCCAATCCCACTGCAGACCTCTACAGCAGTCTACTGAAGTGGACTGAGCTAACCACGGTTTGCACTTCACTATGTATCAATGTTTCCATCATAAAGTCTGTAAATCACCTCGGTACTGTAACGTAATTCCCTGTCGGTCTCAGAGGCTGTGCTCCAACCCGGTCCAGTCCGGCTGCTGATAAATAGCATCATAAAGTGTGTAAATCACAGCGCTGAAGCAGTTGGAGGACATCGGAGGGAAAAGCAGCAAATATATTGTGAATAAAATCTGATCCAGTTTGAATAAAGTTCTGAAGCTGTGGTTCTGTTCAGTAATCAGTGAGGCCTGGACCGAGATGACTGCAGCAGCCCTCACAGTCACTTGCAGACTGGATCAAAGTGGACTAGTCGTGACAGTAAACAGTGAATCAGGGCTGACTCATGGTCTCGGGACTTTGTCAAACACTTTCAGTTCCTTCAGGACATTTTCTATCTAATTTAGAGGCAACAGAAAAAAGTGAAGATACAATCTCCTCTCAGACTGCTGAGGAAGCTCTTTCCACCATCTTTTCTTCTTCTTCTTCTTCTTCTTGGGTTTTCATGGTTTTCCTGTAAAGTAGCTGACGTGTTCGTGTTCATGTGTGGGTGGCTGAGATGAGTTGTTTGCACTGTGCTCCTTTAAATCAAAGGCGAAGGGGGACGGCTGTGCTTTAATCATATTTCACGCCGACCTCACTTATCTCCCTCGCCTGTTGTTTAAGGCCTGTCACTGCAGATACATCGGCCTCCATTTGACTGCTACACTATGAAGCTACACTCTGAGTACATGTATATTCTGTATTCATGTACTCACACAGAGAACAAATGATGTCCAAACAGGCTGAGAGGACGGCAGCCTGTTAAAGTCTCAGAATGTGTTAACATTTTCTCTGGAAATGCCAACATCTAACATTTCTCCTGTCTGTGAAGAGAGCACGCGGTCCAGCCTGAGGTTCATTAAGTGTTTCTGCCTGAAGGTTACTGGACCAGGACCTGAAAAAAAAAAAAACACTGCTTCAAAGTCCACAGAACATCCTCCAGAATACAGACGGAGCAAGAAGATACCGGCTCACAGCAAATCTCAGAGCTTCCAGAACGAGTCTGTATCCATGAGTTCAGTCTAAAGTGTTGAACTCTGGACACATCTCGTCCTCAGAGGATGACAGTTTGTCTACACAGCTGAAGAGGAGGGACCAGCTGCATTGAGACAATGGCAGCAGAGGAAGCTGCTGGAGTTTGAGACCCCGCAGACTGTCTAAAACCTGGACGTAGTCTCTGAGACGTCCCCGCAAACTGTCTAAAACCTGGACGTAGTCTCTGAGACGTCCCCGCAGACTGTCTAAAACCTGGACGTAGTCTCTGTGACGTCCACGCAGACTGTCTAAAACCTGGACGTAGTCTCTGTGATGTCCCCGCAGACTGTCTAAAACCTGGACGTAGTCTCTGTGACGTCCACACAGACTGTCTAAAACCTGGACGTAGTCTCTGTGACATCCCCGCAGACTGTCTAAAACCTGGACGTAGTCTCTGAGACGTCCCCGCAGACTGTCTAAAACCTGGACGTAGTCTCTGTGACGTCCCCGCAGACTGTCTAAAACCTGGATGTAGTCTCTGTGGCACAGGTTTGCCATTGTTAAGCTCAATGTGGTGGCAATGAACCCAATTAAAGGTGTAACAGTAATATCTGTGCCAGGACCACTTCAGTTTATATATGCTTCCTTTATGGAACATTATTAGGAATCACACCATTAATTTTCATTGTTATGCCAAAGAGGAGGCCATAGAGGAGGTCTGCTGATCATCATGGGAACATTTCTTGGACATCCAGGCTGGTTTGAATAAGTGAAAAAAAGCCAACTATACTGTCATATGGATCCAGAAAGAAAAAGTGTGGAGGATATGGTACCATCTAACCTCAAGGATGTCCAGAGGTTTTTGCTGGCTGGTAAGAACTTTAAAAACTCAGAAGCCAACTGTACACCTCACCTGCAGGGTCCTCCATCTTTAGGACTTCACCTTTGCAGTGGAGTGTACTATAGGTTGAAGTATAACCCAGGTTCAGATGCTTTATCCAGAGGCCCCAGTGAGACAACTTGAAGTCGAGGTTTTCACACAGCTGTTAAGGAGGAACTGCACTGGGAACTTCTCATATCTGGTGAGGCTATATGGAGGGCACAATAAGACCTGGAAATACAGAAAATGTACCAGTTTGTATTGGATGGTGGAGAGTTCACTGTGAATAGGTTCACCATCTTCGAGGATAAAGTCTTTTAGCTTCCAGATCAACTAGTCAGATACATATACACACCAGGACATCTTCAGGAGCTCCCATGGTCAGTACACTTGGACCCAGCACACTTCGTGTCCAACAGCAGCAGGGGTGCAGGACCACTGCTTTTGCTGATACCCAATGTGTCCACCCTGGGTCAGACCATGAACACAGTGGCTGTGCAGGTGCAGCAGGTAACCACTCAGACAACTCCAAATATTTGAAGACACAAAACTCCAAGACAAGAAGCTCTTCAGCCCCCAAGAGGTAAGGTCAGCACATCCACACCACAACAACACGACTGAACCTCAGGGCCTCCACACACTGTCAGGTAGAGGTCTGTGTCAGAATTTTCCTCCGGGCCGACCCAGTGTTTGTGCCCGGTAAAGACCTCACAGCTGTTCTAGGTTTGGTTGTAAATCCTGACAGGGCTCTTCAGATGGAGGTTACAGCGGCAGGTCAAAAGATTCTCCTCTGAACTGAAAAGAGAGTGCTGCTACCGTGAATGACCTGTTTACACCTAAAGAAAGAAACATCTGATAAAAGCATGAACCACCGTGAGTCCAGCGGTCACTGATCAGCAGCACATCTCTTTTTTTATGATGTAAATAAAAGTTTATAACGAGTTATTCAAGTCATAAACTCTCAGTGAGCATCTCCATGTTGTAATATTTCATATTGTAATTTGTCCCATCCGGCCTGTAGTCGATCACGCCCCTGTTCTCTGACCACTCCACCATCTTTCCTTCATGATTCATGGAGCAGGCTGGTCAGTGGTATTTCCTGTGTTGGTTGTGAAAGCCATTTGTCACAACAGGTTCACCTTCGCTGGAGGAAAAAGGGCAGAAAAAAAAGGATGTCAACAAATAAATGATTGCCACCTTGATCCCAGCTGGCCACCAATCTTCCCCTGACCGGGTTTTTGAAAATCTATACATTTGAAATGAAACAGTCATTGTTCCCCGAGATGAATACATCCTGCCCGAGTAATACAGGAAAGCTTGATGTAGCTGTCAGACGTTGGCAGAAAAATAAACGACAGACAAAAAGAAACAAGTTTGAAAATGATCTTTGAGTGCACAAACTGTTGAACCGCCTCCAGCACTGATCTCTGCGAGTCAACGCCACTCCAGGTGTTGGGTTGTCGTTTAGCTCAGTTGGTAGAGCATCCGCCCCGTGTACAACGGCTCAGTCATTGCTGCAATGGCCCAGGGTTCAAATCTGACCTGTGGCTCTTTCCCCGCATGTCATTTCACTCTTCAAGCTGTCTCTGCCAAAGATAAAGTTTAAAAATGTCACAGTGAAGTCTTTATTTATGTGGAATTGGAGACTGTCTAAAACCTGGACGTGGTCTCCATGACGTCCCCGCAGACTGTCTAAAACCTGCACGTCTCCGTTAAAGGAGATAATTAACCTCAGAGAGAGAATTGATAGGACGACAACCTGATAACTATGTGTGTGTGTGTGCTCTCCCTCCGGTGCCTATTATGAAGTATTCTTATTCACGACCCGCTGTGCAGACCCGATCGAGTCAGACCTCCATCAGGAGCTTCAAAGACATTTTGTGTCTTTGTCTTTCTCTAGAAATAAACACGGACTTTCTGTTTCTGTTTGTCAAGCAGGGAGCATTCCTGGAAAGTTATTCCCTCAGAAGCTGCACTCCAACCCGGTCTGGTCTGGTCCGGTCTGACTGCTGAGCCTGGTTCTGTTGCCTGTTCATGTTCGTTTCATGTCTCTTCTCATGTATTCCTTTATTAATGAGGGACATGTCTGTATTAACGAGGTACACGTCTGTATTAACAAGGTGGTCTTAGGTCTGTGAGCAGGTACAGGTGTGTTCAGACTGAGGCTGCTCACATTAAACCTGGATAACACTAAGCGAGAAGAACGACAGCGAGGAGACAGGTGAGTGTTCATGGAGGGTTCATGGAGAGTTTGGACAGTTAAAAAGAAGATCAGCTCATGAGCTGAACTTGAAGCAGATCTGAGACCGAAGATTCAGAGACAGTCCAAACGGACTGCACCACAGCGACCTGTTGATCCTCCAACAAACAGTGTCAGAGAGCAGAGGTTGTTTCTGTTGGAGAACAACATGTTTGATTTAGTTTCATACAGAAATGAAAAATGAAAGAAATCACGTCGCTGACCTCGAACTCTTTCGTCTGTCTGCAAACTGATGTGACCTCACAGCGACCTTCACTTTACGAGGGAAACTGTTTCCTGTTCAGACTGCAACACAGAAGAAGAGTCTGACTGTCTCTGTAGTCTCCGTGACGTCCTACAGACTGTCTAAAACCTGGACGTAGTCTCCCCTCACCTGTCTTTCCTCATCTGACTCACCTTTCCTCTGACTCCTCTGCATATAATGATACAGCAGCCTGGTCCTCCTCCGTCTCCTCCCGTTGTCTCTCAGCCACAGATAAGAGTGTTTTTTTGGGTTTGGTCGGCTCTGCGTGGATTCACATAACTAACCTTCAGTGTCCAATTAGATTAGCCACAGCCGAACCAATTAGTGTTCCTGTGAGGAAGAGATCGTCGTGCTCGAGCTGTGATACAGAGGCAGCAGAGAAAGATGCTGACGAAGCTCTTCAAATCCACTGCAGAGGAACGGGCCGACTTCTTCCGATAGACCAATAAAGGAAAGTTTGTGAGCTGCAAACTTTAATTAAGCAAATCTGCAAAATAATAAAAACTGAGACAACAAGAACTGAAAAAAAATATGTTCATGTGTGGGTGCTGTTCACGTACACGAGAGACGATTAATACATACACACGTTAGTCTGTGTGAAGACCGTCAGCGTTCATGTTTACAATGTTTATAAGCAGCGTCTTTAATAACCTTGTTACTTATATCATCATCACCGCTTTATTTAGCCTGAAATATTACTCAAATAATTTGACTTTGACTTTTCTGACTTGTTTTAAAAGATGTTCATTCCTCAATTCTTCTGAACCACCATGATGAACAAACTCATGGAACCAAACATGGTTCTTCACAGTGACCTTCAGTGGACCATTGAAGAACCTTTAAAGGACCTTTAGCAAGACGTCCCTCAAACAATGGTTCCTGAAGCTTGATGATTTCACTACAAAATCAAATTCATGATATAACCATTTTGAAAAAGTCCTTTGTGAACTCAACTGCTTTCGTAAAGAACCTATTATTCACAGTTCAACAGCTCAGTGTTCTTTGTAGAACCAGAGAACCTTTCAAGAACATGATTTTGTATTCTCTGTGAACATTTGATTAAGATGTTTGATTATGATGAAGTTTCCTGGGAGTCAGACACGAGAACAAACTTTCTTCAGGTAATATCTCTAAAAAAATAACCAAATGTCTTTTTATTTCATGTTGTGATACATTCTTGGACAACACCACAGAATAGTTGCATGAGTGGCCAAATGTAAATCTCTCCAACAACATTGGCACATAAGCAGCAAGGGCAACATGAAGATACCGAGTACAAACAGTAGAAAACATACATGCAGTCTTTTGTTTTTTAAATATATATTCATCTTTTTCCATCATTTCCAGGAAAATAAGAAACTCATCAAAGCCATATTCTGCCGTGTGAGACATGTTGACGAGTTCCTACGGGAAACAGATCAGGAACATCTCAGGCGGGTGGGGTCAGCGTGTCGCAGATTCTTTTTTTTCTTTTTTTTTTTAAACATCGAACATTTCAGGCATGCATTGACAACCTCGACATCAACACCTCTGCCACATCGCGTCCTCGAAACCACCAGAAACTCAAACCAGCGACGTCTGGACCAGAGGAGCTTCTTAAAACGTCGGCTACAACACAGAAATCATCGTCATACACCTACAAAAGGTCATCGTGTTTGTTTATGGGGATGCTTTCATCATGAGAACACGAACAGTTCAAACAAAATGGCGGCCTGTTTTTTTCATTTCATTTTTTTTTTTGGCTTCCTGCCGATGGAGGAATCTGATTTTTAACACGGCTGAAGATGATCAACACAATCCTCAAACCAGCAAAGGAAGAAGAGCTCAGAAGGTTGTGAGTTTGTTTTATTAGATGTGTCTTTAAATGGTGACTGCTCCCGTGGACGTGAAATTACAGGCAGGTCGTGTCACTCAGAACAAAGTTTCATCAGATCTGAACTGACTTTCAGATTCATTGTGACATCTGATGTTCATCAACATCAAAATCTAAAGCCAGAAGATGAGTCTCACAGTTTTAAAGTAAGACAGTGAGAGTCACCTAAACATCCATGTATTTCAAAACTCGGTGCATGAATATCTTTCAAAGACAAAGAATGAGTTAGCAGTCATAGAAATCAGTATTACTGACTTTGTGTTGGGTGTGACGGAGACCTGTATTAAATAATTACACTGAATATCATGAGCACTCAGAAGAAAACGTGTTTTCATGGTCGATATTTGGATGTTGGGATTCAGTAAAAATCAGATTCTCGAATCTCAGAGCGACGAATATGGCTTTAATAAAAAAAAAACTACGCATCCAAGAAGCAAAGAGCAGAACAGATTCATCATCATCAACGTCAAAGAAAGAAAGACCCAACAGAGAAGCCGTAAAAAACATCACGGAGGACGGGAAGGGCGGGAAACTTGCAGTTTGGAAGTACATTGAAAGACAGGAGGAGGCGGGGCTCCGTAGAAAGGTCACATGACGCCGAGACGGCGACTTTATTTGACATCAACGTGGAGCCGCGAGCGCTCCGCCGATTGTTCACAACCAGGAGGCCAGAAGATGTCCACAGATGATCCACCAAGTCCTCACCATGACCATCATCTTCATCATCACCACCATCACGATCATCTTCATCATCATCTTCATCAGCACCACCATCACGATCATCTTCATCATCATCATCATCTTCATCAGCACCACCATCACGATCATCTTCATCAGCACCACCATCATCATCACCATCACGATCATCTTCATCATCATCTTCATCAGCACCACCATCACGATCATCTTCATCATCATCTTCATCAGCACCACCATCACGATCATCTTCATCATCATCTTCATCAGCACCACCATCACGATCATCTTCATCATCATCATCATCATCTTCATCAGCACCACCATCACGATCATCTTCATCATCATCATCATCTTCATCAGATTTTTTTTCAAATTTTTTTCATGCCCAGAGTGAAATCCCACGATGCTTTGCTTCAGCTCAGTCTGTGATGAAGCATAAAGAAACATAAAATAAATAAAACCTCCTCCACCTTCTCCTCCTCCATCTTGGTTTTTCTTGTTTTCAGGCAGGAGAACATCTCCAGCTCTTTTCTGTTTCAGTCCTGATGGAGTAATGCCGTCACATGTCGAGGTCGCTGTAGCTCACGTGTTTCTTCATCACTGCCGGACCTGAAACAAAAAACACAAACAGAAATATTTTGCTGGGTTTATTGAAGGTGGAGGTAAATGTTAATGTTGTGACGGAGGTGAAATGAAGTTAACGATGGACAGACAAGTGCTAAACAACTTAAATCTGGATGGTTCACAAACAAAAAGAATCTCGAGGTCACGTGTCGCACTCAGATGAAAATAAGTCTCCCAGGTGTAAAATGAGGAGGTCAAACAGGCATCATCTGTTCCCTTTACTTATGACCACCTCCCTATCTCCCCCCTGCAGATGCACCTCCTCCACCTCCTCACTCGGCCCTCAGTGTTCATCCAGAGACAAATGGCTCAGAGCCAAAAGCTCATCATCAATCAT
Organism: Nibea coibor; assembly: GCA_023373845.1. Taxonomy (NCBI): domain Eukaryota; kingdom Metazoa; phylum Chordata; class Actinopteri; family Sciaenidae; genus Nibea; species Nibea coibor. Next base: position 253,377 of record CM041734.1, read on the forward strand.
GTCGCGGGAGATAAAAGAGAAAAGTGGAATATGAATGTTAAAGGCTGAGCGCATCACGGAGCTCCACGGCGGGTTCGAGACTGAATCCTGACAAGGATCTCGTGTTTGACGGACGTTTGTATCCAGACGAGGACGTCTGTAACACGTCTTCAGGAAGAACGTGGACGAAGACGCCTCCATACGTGTAGCTGCTGTTATAAATGTCCCTGAAGTGACCAAACAAGAAAATATATGGAGGTCATGTTAACGTAAATCAAGCTCGGTGTGGATCATCATTTGTACAGAGGCAGAACAACAGGAAGAAATACGAGGAGTAAAATTACAGACATCGAGACGGTTCAAACTGACTTTAACGCGTACGACATCAACGATGGCAAACTCACCAACTTTAAAACATTATTATAAACATTATAAATTATAAAAGTATTGTCAGATGACGTTTGAGGACAGAGCTGAAAGGGACAGTGAGTTTTCCTGAGCTTTTGTTGAATAAAAACAAGTCTCAGGACGACAAGAGCATTTATATAAATATACATATAAGTATATTTTACATATTTTATATATTTAAGTATATAAATGTTCATGATCACACAGCAGAGCGGCTGAAGACAGAAGGACAGATTCAGGCTTTTACTGTCGGGAATAATCGCAGACAGAGAAGACGAAGAGATGAATCCATGTGACATGATTGAGGGAGGTGAGAGAGCGACATGAAGGGAGGATTTAAAACGAGGACGAGGAGGAGTCATGTGACTGGATCAGCCTGGCCCGACAGATGGTTCTGCTGGTCTTCAGGGAGCTGTGACCAAGCTGCAGTCTGTCAGAATCCACTGAGCTCCAGAACCGCCCCACCACAAACCCTGAGCTCCAGAACCGCCCCACCACGAACCCACTGAGCTCCAGAACCGCCCCACCACAAACCCTGAGCTCCAGAACCACCCCACCACAAACCCTGAGCTCCAGAACCACCCCACCACAAACCCTGAGCTCCAAAACCACCCCACCACGAACCCACTGAACTCCAGAACCGCCCCACCACAAACCCTGAGCTCCAGAACCGCCCCACCACAAACCCTGAGCTCCAGAACCGCCCCACCACGAACCCTCTGAGCTCCAGAACAACCCCACCACGAACCCTCTGAGCTTCAGAACAACCCCACCACGAACCCACTGAGCTCCAGAACCGCCCCACCACAAACCCTGAACTCCAGAACCGCCCCACCACGAACCCACTGAGCTCCAGAACCGCCCCACCACAAACCCTGGGCTCCAGAACCGCCCCACCACAAACCCTCTGAGCTCCAGAACCGCCCCACCACGAACCCTCTGAGCTCCAGAACCGCCCCACCATGAACCCTCTGAGCTCCAGAACCGCCTGACAACAAACTGATAACAGTTAAGTCCATGGTAACAACATGCTCATTTGATGGTTGTCATAGTGATTAGGCTGCGATCGGCGCCACCTAGAGAGTCCACAGAGGAACATGAGCAGGTTTGTTGTGTCTCAGGGTTGAAACAGGATCTTCATGTTCAGTTTATGGGGCTGACGGAGCTGATGGAGCTGACGGAGGTCTGGGGGGTCAAACGTGTCGTTAAAGTCTGAAATAGTCTGACAGTAAATGTGCCGCTCAGCCCGGCCCGGCCCGCTCATGTAAAAGTTATGAGTCCATTCAGAGACGTCGATAAAGAGCAGACGAACAATACAGTCTCTCTCCTCTGAGTCCCCTCACTGTCTCACCCCTCCCTGTCTCACCCCTCATCACTGTCTCACATCTCACTCATCTCTCTCCTCAATCCTCCGGGAGAAAGTGATGAAGGTCAGGAAGATGAAGAAGATGAATCTGCTCTTACCTCTGATAAATTATGAAATTAGCCTGTCAGGAGGAGAAACACATCGTTAGATGAGCTGATCACATCCTGTTTAAACATTTTATCACACTTCTGACTTCCTGCAGAGTTGTGACTTTCATTCCAACAGAACCGGGCTCAGCAGCCAACAGGAAATAACGTTACAGTACCAAGGTGATCTACAGACTATGAACTGACTGAGGATGGAAGTTGTATTCGGTCTGGCCGTGCTCACTGGAATGCAGACGCTAACACATTCGTGGTGGATGTTGGGTCTGTACTCACTGTTGGGGTCGACGTTCTCGCACAGCTCTGTCTTGGCCTCCCCGTTGGGTCTGTCGCTCGCCTTGGACAGTCGGGACGACATGGTGGCGGCTGTGACAACGGCTTTGAAGGAACGCTTCCTCTTCTGGACGTTGAGCTCCGGGTGGAAGATGATGACGTAGACTTTGGGCATGTAGAGCATCCCGAGGGCAACGGACGCGCTCAGGTTCATGGAGATGGTCAGCGTGGTAGTTTGGATGTACAGCTGAGGAAGGGAAAGAGGCTGATCAGCAAAGATTGAACCTAAACCTGATCATGCTGACTTTTTATTACTTGTGTGTTCTCCACCCTCATTGACAGCTGACAGCTGCAGCGCAGCATCAGTCTTTCATGCACTGGGTGTACTACGTTTGCATCTGGAGCCGTGATCCTCTGAACCCGACAGAGGGCCTGTGCCAGCCCGGGATGAATGCATAAAGAGGCTCTAATGGGCCTCCAAGGGTGGCTTCATAGAGTTCAGCCCACCGTCTTTATGTGTTACGGCCCTGCTGTCACAGCCTGACGTATGCCAGCTACAGAGGGTGGTGGGGTGACCTCAGACAGGGTGGAGGGATAAGCTCAGGGAGGATGGAGAGTTAAGAAAGCAGCAGGAGTGACTTCAGGTGACAGCTCAGCTGAATATGTTGAAATGATATTCTTTTGTCCCCCCATCAAACTGTTCCATGAACGCATCATGCTGTTCAGCAGTTCATTGACTAGTTTCACAGAGTTACATAAAAATATTCAGTTGTACATCCTGATGGATGTGAGTCTGCAGGAGCAGTCATTAGGTCACGTACATCGACGTGTCAGTAAACAACCTGAACACAGCAGCTGTTTGTCTGACACACGGCGACTGAAAAACCTTTTACATTCATTTGATCTTTCAATTTGTGCTGAGTCACTGAACTGCGCTCCGGTTTACAACACGATAACATGATACTGAGAGCGAAGACGAAGACAGAGAGAGACGCTAATAAGGCGTTTTCTTCCTCCATCCAATCTGCACTTGAAGTTCTGGTTCTGTGGAGCCTTTTGTATAAACAACAGTACAAGTACGACAAACTGTATCAATACATTAAATATCAACATAATTCATATATTCTTATATTCAAAGAGTAAAAGTTCAGTCTCAGTTTGCATCATCTAATATGGGAACAATAAATGTAGTCTGGAGGACTGTATATAACAGCATGGTGATGAAAAACCTCGACCCGCAGAACAGAGGCAGCTGGATCAGAACCAACAGAAGTCGCCGTCTTCAGATAAAAACAGACTCTGGTTGATTCGTTCAGCTCTCAGCTGGAGTCTCGGTGTGGGCGCTGTGCCTGTGTTTAAACACATGTTGGACAGCGGGTCGATGTAACATCAGCAGACTTTGGCATGTCACAGCAGGAAGTGATGTCATGGACCTGATGGGGGGGTTAAATGGCTCGGGACACCTGATGATGATGTCACCGCCTGATGTTTACGTTTTAAACTTCTGTGTCGCGTGCTGTTCAGGTGATCTGCAGGTGTGTCCACACATCAACACAAACAGCCGACGGCTACGTCTGTGGTTACATGTAAACCAAACATAACAGCTGATATTTAATGGTTTGCTGTCTGACATCAGTTCATTCATCTTCTGATCTTTATGTTTGTGTTTTCTTGTTTTCAGACCTGAGATCAGATTGCGGATCCAGAATAAATCTGTGGATCGTGTCGTTCAGACTGACCCATCACAAATCGAGTGTGGATCAACGCCGACGAACGCTCTGTACCTCCCTTCATGTGTTCACATCACAAACCATCTTCACCTCTGAGACGACGAACAAACAGCTGATGACAGCTTGGTGAGAACATGAAGACTCAGCAGACGTGGAAGAAAACGAGGAGTGAGAGTGTGTGAGTGAAAGTGTGTGTGCCCTATGGATGTAACGGTTACCGGTGTTACGGTAAATCGCGGTGAAATTTTGCATGATAAAATTGTTTGTGTTTAAATGAATCTCATTATCGCTGTGGATTGTCGGGATGTGAAATAACAGCAAGAGCGTACCCTCATTTTCACACACACACACACACACACACACTACTTTAAGATAAACTCTTTCTGCCACTTTAACATGAAAGTTTCATTTTGATGAGACTTCGATGTTTTAGTATGATCACAAGATTTTGTGAAATTATTTCAATGTTTGTAAAATATCGTGATAATATTGTTGACTGATCATTTATTCACTTTCCATGTCGTCGTGTGTGTGTGTGTGTGTGTGTGTGTGTGGTCTGTGTTCTACAGGAGCTGTGTTTGGACGTTGGACTAACATGCTAATGTTTAGCATGTTCTCTCTTTAGTTTAGTGTCAGAGCATTGTCTGCTGGGTGGAGGAAGAGGAGGAGTGAAGTCATAAAGCAGGAGGGAGGAGGAGGTGGAGGAGGAGGACAGGTGGAGAACACAAACATTAATGGACGCCATAAAATGCATGCTGCATGAAGAGATGATATTAGCATTGCAAATATTGTCGTACCCTCCTCCACCCTGCACAGACAGGTGGAGCTACCTGGAGAACACACACAGTTAAATCAAGTTGGATGGAGCCAGTTTAGGCCCTAATGACAGGACCAAGTCTGTACTGTTTGACCTTGGCATTTCACACAAGGAGACGTACGACTCTACGGGGAAATGAGATATTCTGCGAGCCGGAGGAAACAGCTGATTTATTCATGAAGCTCCAACAAACGAGTCTGAACATCCACGACGCTAACACGGGACCAATCAGGATGAGACGGCAACATCCTCAGGACGACATAATGAGACGGGAACATCATCAGGATGACACAATGAGAAGTCTCCAGGAAAACCAGCAAAACTCTTAAAGGGTCAACACAGAGCTCACGGCTGGAATCGGGTCGTCTGTTCTCACACTGTGTAACTTTAAGAAGCGTAATGCTTTACGGCACTAAGTCACACACACCAACTATTTCACTGATTCTGGTGAAACTGGATCAGATTTTATGGAGAAAATGTTTCCTGGTTTTCCCTCTGATGTCCTCCGGCTGCTCCGCCTCAACTCTCTGTGATTTACAGAGTTTATGATGGACAGTGAAGTAAACTGCTGACAGCTGGAGCTGCTGTTAGCTCATGTTAGCTCAGTCTGTTAGCTGCTGTTAGCTCATGTTAGCTCAGTCTGTTAGCTGCTGTTAGCTCATGTTAGCTCAGTCTGTTAGCTGCTGTTAGCTAGCTGCTGTTAATTAACGTTAGATTAATGTTTGTCATCTATCAGCTGATAATAAACCTGATCAGCCACTGTCAGTAATCAATACACAACATTAATCAAACTAATAACTAACATTCAGACGACCTTATCATAGTGTTTGTGCAGTGTTGACAGAACGTTTACAGAACAAACGTCTCCCTGCACTGCCCCTTTAAGAAATATGACATTTGAACAATTGAGTGAGACGATCTGTTTCTTCTTCCACCTGAACACACCTCCACCTCCTCCACCTCCTCCTCCTCCTCCTCCTCCCGCTCTGCCTTGCTGTCTGTCCGTGTTCATGTTTGCACGTGTAAGTTATGCTTCAGTGTGTTTGTGTGTGTGTGTCTCATCTGTATTCAGCTCGTCTTGGCTCGGGCAGGTAATGACAAACAAAGGCCACAATGTTGCCGCCTCACTCAGCTGCTGACGTCACACACACACACACACACACACACACACACACACACACACACACACGTCAAACACTTCACTGCCTCTTTATTGTCTGTTTTATCTGGATGTTTATGAAGGATATGAGTATGTCAATCAACACACGTATGTTCATGTGTCCGCCCTCTCTGCACAGGCAGCTTATCGGCGCCCCCTGTAGCCTGAAGCCGTCGTGGCGGGCAGGGTTATCCCTGAGGACAGGACGAATCCATCAGGACGGCTTGGAGTCTTTTTGTGGCAGAGATCAAACCGGAGCTCACGGCACCAGGTCGGACGCCCTCACCTGGACCGCCGATAACACAAATATCCTCCTGAGGCATGCTGGGAACAGCAGAGCACTCTTAATCTCTGCCTCCGGCTGCTTTAGAGCTGTCCCCAAACTTCAATCCCTGGAAACCTTGGCATTAGGATGTTTAATCAGAATGTCATTTAAATTCAGTCTGCTGGTAATTCAACACGAAGTTCACTGCATCAACACAACAGTACGAGTCTGACATGATTTCTATTCTTACACATTCAGACGCGATGCAGACCACAACCTCATCAACCACCAAACGTGTTTTTACACTCAAATTTATAAAACAAACTGATTGTGAATATATATATATATATATATATATATATATATATATATATATATATATATATATATATAGAGAGAGAGAGAGAGAGAGAGAGAGAGAGAGAGAGAGAGAGAGAGAGAGTTAAGTTTTAAAATAAAGTTTATATATATATATGTGTGTAAATTTAAAAGCTCCTTCAAATACCAAGCAGATCCACACTGATGTTTATTTTGGGATTTCATGTGTTGACAACATTCAGTTATGATTCATGGTCTCCTGTGGTGTCAAGTCTCCATCCTGGTCCTCTTTTATTTCATACATGTACACCACTACTGCACACACACTACACACTGATTTACTTCACCAAAAGAAAAGAAGAAAAAAAATGTTTTGAGGATTTTAATTTGAAGACAGATTATTTATTACTGTTGGTTATCTGTACTCTGTACTGTACTCTGAATCTGAAGGTGAGATCAGCTATTGACTGATTCATGTGATTGGCTCCTTTGGTGATGTCCAAAGACTAATGAGTGATATTTTTTGTTATTCAGTAAAATGTCATTAACACATGAACACATTAATGAGCTGTGTGTTTGTAGTTGAAATAAATAAACCAACATGGAGGATTAAAAGTTTGAGTAGAGTAAACAGATCTGTGGGGACTCACATCATCATCATTATTTATCCCTGCAGGGCCTGATGGAGTTTTCTGAAGCTCATTAACACTGTCAGCACATTTCATTTCATATTTCACACACTGACTTCATTTAGCAACAGTTTCCACAAAAGTCTGATAAGACGGAAAGGTCACGCAATTACGGAGAGAACCTTTAAACAAGTCTGAACCTTTAAGTCCAACCAAAGTTCTGCTGCAGCCTCTGAGGTTTGGTGGAAATGAGCTAATCTGGAACTGCAACAATCCAGAAACAACAGAGACAACAGTGAGCACCTGAACACAACACAACACCTCCATTAGCTCTGCAGACTGTGAATGCCTCATCAGGACCACGAGGACAAACATCTCTGTCTTAGTGCAACACACATCTGGATTCCTACACGTCAAACAAAACAGGAACATCATCTTTAAATTTCACTGAGCTTCATTTTTAAACCTTCATGTCCCGACTGGAAACCTTCAGAGCAACATGATAACCTGCTGATCTTTGGGCGTAACACAGAAAGCTTCATTCTCCAGTTTACTGATATTTTAGTTGAATCAGTTTGCAGATTTGTTTGTGATGTTGACCTGTGGTCACGCCATGCTCTCAGCACAGTTTCAGATTTTTGACATTCCTTCCTTTTTCCATGGAGTACTGAGGAGGTCCGCTGTGCACGAATGTAACAATAGATTGCTGACCGAAACTTCCTCACAAACACAGCAACAGACCAAAGACGTCCATGGCTGACTCACAATTTTTTGTTGCTGTCGATTTGTTAACAAATCATTTTAACATTTATGAAATGTTCAGCAGACACCAATGGTAACCATCTATTGCTACATATCTTTCATCTCCACCCATTCATCCATCATCTCTTACCTTTTCTGCAGACTGCGCCGTGCCAAAGAAGATGGGTATAAAAGCCAGCCACACGATGCAGGTGGTGTACATAGTGAAGCCGATGGGCTTGGCCTCGTTAAAATTCTCCGGGACCCCACGGGTCTTTATAGCGTAAACAGTACACGTCACCATCAATAAGATACTGTAGCCCAATGAACAGATGATCTGAAGATCCGTGATGTCGCATTTCAACACCCCTCGTGCTAGATCTGGGTTGAAGGTCTTCTGCTCATCGTAGTCTATGATGGTGTTGGGTGGATCCACCACAAACCAGATGAACACTCCCATTAGCTGGACCGAGATGAGGCTGGAGGTGATTGCCAGCTGTGAGGTGGGGCTGATCAGCCGGGGTGCTGTCACCGACTTCTTGCCCTGCTCAAAGATTCGGTAGATGCGGTTGGTTTTAGTGAGGAGGGCGGCGTAGCTGATGCACATGCCCAGACCCAGGAAGATCCTTCTGAACGAGCACACGCCGACGTCCGGCTTGGCGATCATGAGGAATGTGATGATGTAACATAAAAATATCCCAGTCAGGAGAACATAACTCAGTTCCCTCCCTGACGCTCGGACAATTGGCGTGTCGTTGTACCGGACAAACGTAACCATGACAAAGATTGTAGCAATGATCCCGAGCATTGCCAGGAAAACAGGAATTACCGCCCAGGGCGAGTGCCATTCCAATTTAATGATGGGTATGGGATGGCACGAGGTGCGATTGGTGTTGGGCCTCATGTTGTAGGAGCAGAGCTTGCAGGTGAACTCGTCGTACTGGTACTGGTATCCATCGCAGGGCTCGCAGTGCCAGCAGCACGGCATGCCTTTCACCACCTTCTTCCTCTCTCCGGTTTTACAGGGAAGGCTGCACACGGAGCTGGGGACGTCCTGCTCGCCTCGAGGCCACTGCATGTCCTCCATCTGCAGAGAGAGCACAAGACAACCAACAGTCAGATCAGGGGTTAGCAGCAGATTTGTAATAAGATATCCTGTACAACATCCAGTTTCACCAAAATAATCAGGAAATGACAACTTCAAGATACCATGAAAAGTACCTAAAGATACATCAAGGACGGACGAGAGAAAAACCTCACAGAGACTTTAACTGAAGGAAAAATGAACCTGAAGCTAAAATTTGTCCCATACACTATAAAACTGGACTGTGATGGTGTTGGAAGATATCGACTCAGCGGTCTCAGTCTCAGATTTATAGTTCAGATTTTTATCTTCAGTGTTAAACAAGAGATTTGCTTTGGTTCTGGCTTGTTACTAAACCAAAGGTCTCATTGATTTGACAGCTTGACTGCTGCTAATGACTAATGAATACTCTATTAGTGCAACATCAATATATGAATTCCACCTGGATCATTGCTCTGCAACTGAGTGGACATCTTAGTTATCTGCAATTTATACTCGCCTCTACATCCAGGTGGTGTTTAATGACTGCTCTGCACCTGGAGCATTGTGTTTCAAGGCCCATCCTGCTCCTCGAGGAGTCCTTGAGCAAGGCACTGAGTTTAACTATGGCTGTATATTAATGAGGAAGCAGATGAGAGAAGTCCAGTAATATAATGTGGACCAATGAGGTAATGTACTGAAACACAAATTGGAGATGACTGAGATGCATCACTAATGATAACCTGAAGACACATCTGAAGGTTCTGAGTCATGTCGTCAGGGTCGTCAAGGTCACCTGTGGGTTGTCAAGGTCACCTGTAGGTCACCCTCTCCTCATGTAAGTCGTCAGGGTCAGGTGGTGCAGGTGGTTGTTGAAGTAATTTTAGGACCGCAGAATAATGTTGTTTCAGAGCCATGCTGTCAGTGTGTGTCTCAGACGCCTGTTACTTTACGACATATCTGCCCTCCTTGTACATCTGCACCTGCAGACTGCACCTCCAAAGGCAAAACACATCACAGACACGCAGCCAATACAGAAACTATGTTTTATGTGCTGCATCAACAGAATAAATTATTTATAGACTCACTCGTATCATTTATTTGTTTGTTCTGTTTTCACAGAAGCTGCTCTGAACAAATGGCCCTGGGGGATTATTGTTTGGAATTTGCAAACAAATATTCAGATGAACAAAAAGTTCAAACTGGACAGTTCAAAGGTCACAGTGGGAACAGTGGACACAGATGGTCTGATGGGAAAGTTAACATGACGTTCTTCAATCAAACCTCAGTGAGCACGCTCGCCTCTTTAAGATGTTTACTGCATGTTTTAATTAATTTGTTGAATTACTGTTAACTGGATGAAGACTGCAGATACACACCAAACCACATATATACTGATGTGTGCCTATGAAGTCTGCTTTTATTTTGAAATGGGGATATATGTCAGTGGTAGAACTGTACAATATTTTTAATATTGATCTGTAAAACACTGAATGTGGACATGAATCCTGAATATTTCATTTTCAGCCTGTTTTATGTGAATCTGTAAATTAGCTCTCTTATTGAAACTCTGCCCAGATCTTGGACGGAGTCTCTGTGACTGTCGGTGGCCAAAAAGCCGTTATTGTGCTTCCATGTTGATGATTTTGGCAGATATCATGTTTCTGTTTAAAGGATCTGAGAAGACTTGGAGGGATTTCAAATAGAACTGTGACCCAGAGCTGATCACAGTCCTCAGACAGATTATCTACAAAGACCGGTCTGGATCAGTCTTTGGTTGGTGAGTCTCAGGAGCTTCGCTCGGGGCAAAATAACAAAATAACAATGGATGCTATTACCACCGTGATCGGTGTGACCACCAAGACGTCACGATAACCTGAGATACACTCAGGAACATCGACTCTCTGGTTCCACAAAGAACCATCAACACCTGAAGAACCTCTTTATTTCAGGGATGGTGCGTCACATGCTCCATGTGGTTCTTTAAAGGTTGGGTGGGTTGATTCACTTATTTGTTCTCCTGAGGCAAAAGACAAAAAGACCACGACATTGATCCCTCTGAAGAGGAAGAAAATGTTCCTCCCACACTCCGTTCATCCTCCTCCATCCATCATGTCCGGTCCACTTCAGGCTGAGCTTCTCATCGTATGCAGTGCACGGCGTCATCATCAGAGCAACATGAGCGGCTGACACTAATCCCTCATTTAGCATATGAAGTGTATTAAAATGTGACGTCTCACGTGAGAAAGCAGCTCAACTCGGCACGATTGATGAGCAGCAGACTAGGACCAGGTCGCAGAATTACTCACAGCTTCACAAATCCAATCAGAGTTCAGCCTGGAGGTTCAGACGGGATTCAGAATGCCAGCAGCGATGTTGGGTCAATCATTTAAATAAAACTCCATCCATGTTCTCAGGAAAGAGCCGGCCAGCACTCAATAAGTCAGTCCAGTCTCTGAAGAGGTGTCAGCTGGTACAGAGACCTGGACAAGAGGTTCACACAGGCTTTCATCCCAACCACTGAGGGTCCATAACTAAGACAGTCCAGAACTCCTCCTGTTTTCTAATTTCATGCTCGTGTTTCTCAGCTTTTCCTCCGTAAATAAACAATAAGAGAAATCACAGGATTCACTCTCCTCCTCCTCCTCCTCCTCCTCCTCCTCCTCCTCAGTCTAACTGCAGCTGCAGTTTATGATCTGGCCTGTAGGGGTCGTCATAAAAAAACTTTGATTGGTCTTCATCGCCCTCTTCCCAGTCCTCCTCTTCCTCCCTGCTCATGTTTAATATAAAGATTTTAAATATTTAAATAGTAAACAAATTTTCTATAAAATATTTCCTGAAACACTTAATGACTGATAAAGTAAAAGTACTTACTTACTTTTTTTACGTTTCTTTAATCAAAACTTCTTTTTCTTTCAACTCTGCCAACTGTAGCTGCTGTTAGTTAATGATGGCTCAGTTTGTTAGCTGGACTGTGAGCTCAGAGCACTGGGGGGGTGTTAGTGCTTGTACCACAGGAGTTTTGGACGACCAGGAGGAAGAAGAAGAAGAAGAAGAAGAAGAAGAAGAAGAGGTTTTCAGGCCCTGGTTTTCAGGGGTTTCACAGTCTACGGGGACATCATGGAGACTATGTCCAAGTTTTAGACAGTGTGTGGGGATGTCACAGAGACTGCGTCCAGGTTTTTAAACACTGATTTGATCTGTAGCGTTGTGGTAGTGTTGTGGTAGTGTTGTGGTAGTGTTCTCTGCATTCTCAGCATGTCTCTGCTTCTTCACAGCTCTAAATTATTCACCTTGATGGCCCGCGGTAAGCCAGATGTGGCAGAGCTGCTGCTATTAGGACTCCCATTATTGCTTCTCTGGCTTCGTCCTCACAGCTCCTCAGAGTGTTTTCAGTGTGTGTTGTGAGTGTGCCCCGCTCTCCAAGTTACAAAGGGAGCCATTACGGAGACGATATGTTGAGGCGTGACAGTCAGAGCTAACATGATGGAGGTGAGGTACACGGAGGGGTCATCAACATATTTACAGGATTAATAACTTTGTTTGAACAACACTGACATACATGAAGTGCTTCACGTGTGCTGTTAGAACACGTGCTGATAACCTAACCACTCACTAACTGCTAATTAACTGTTACTAAATGAATGAAAACTGTATTTGAATGTATGTATGTACGTATGAAAGCCAGTATTTTATGTTTATGCATCGTTTATTGTCACATGACGTCAGCTGTGTTTGTTATAGGAGGGAACAACAAATGTAGCCTGGACTGAGATAAACAGATATTAAGATATAAACAGAACGTTGTACAGAAGTCGTTCAAACACTCAGAACCACGGTCCACTTCAAACTCACGTTGAGCTGCAGGCTCTCGGTCCACTGTCCGATCACTCGGTACCCTGGCCCGGTCACGTTGTTCCACTGGTACTGAAACAGGTCGTAGCGTCCAGGGGCGTCACCGTTACGGTTGAATGTCACTGAAGTACCAGCACTTCCTGTGGAGGACAAAGAACCAATCAGTGGTCACACTAGCAGACTGAGGCTAAGCTAACTGGGTTAGCTAACCCGATAGCTAGTATGCATTACACCGCCACTAGCAAAGCAGCTGGACAGAACTCAACCTCCAAACCTGCAGTGAACAGCTTTTCCTGCTAGGTTTGGCTCCTGGCAAACAGCTGCATTCAGACACAGACAAACAGCTGGATTCAGACACAGACAAACAGCTGGATTCAGACAAACAGCTGGATTCAGACACAGACAAACAGCTGGATTCAGACAAACAGCTGGATTCAGACACAGACAAACAGCTGGATTCAGACACAGACAAACAGCTGGATTCAGACAAACAGCTGGATTCAGACAAACAGCTGGATTCAGACACAGAAAAACAGCTGGATTCAGACACAGACAAACAGCTGGATTCAGACACAGACAAACAGCTGGATTCAGACACAGACAAACAGCTGGATTCAGACACAGAAAAACAGCTGGATTCAGACAAACAGCTGGATTCAGACAGACAAACAGCTGGATTCAGACACAGACAAACAGCTGGATTCAGACACAGAAAAACAGCTGGATTCAGACAAACAGCTGGATTCAGACAGACAAACAGCTGGATTCAGACACAGACAAACAGCTGGATTCAGACACAGAAAAACAGCTGGATTCAGACAAACAGCTGGATTCAGACAGACAAACAGCTGGATTCAGACAAACATCTGGATTCTGACGTCTTAAAGTGTGTCTCTGATCTGGATTATTAATTTCCGCCATGAGGCTCTGCGCTTGGATCAATACTCAGGTTAATGGCTGCCACAGGCGGCTCAGCTTGTGTCAGATGAATTCTGTTTGTCAATATTTGGCTCATGTTTGTTTCAGGAGGGACGAACACACAAAGTCTTTCTTTAATCAATCCTTCATTAATTATCTCACTCTCACTCTCTGAGAGGAAACGATGAGGCTCAAACAGTCTAATAAAGCTTCTTCTGACACATTAGCATTGTTAGCTTTACTAATTACCTGATAAAAATAAACTATCTCATCTATTAAAACGATACATTACAATTAATAACAGCAATTTATTATTATTAGAGTATTTGTTCTAATTACATCACTTATGATCAAAAACTAACAAGTTAACAACTTTGCTACCAGCCAAGCATAGATGCTGTCAGCTCAGGTTAGCTCAGTTTGTTAGCTGCTGTTACCTCAGTTTGTTTGCTGCTGTTAGCTCAGTTTGTTAGCTGCTGTTAGCTCAGGTTGTTAGCTGCTGTTAGGTCAGGTTGTTAGCTGCTGTTAGCTCAGTTTGTTAGCTGCTGTTAGCTCAGTTTGTTAGCTGCTGTTAGGTCAGGTTGTTAGCTGCTGTTAGCTCAGTTTATTAGCTGCTGTTAGCTCAAGTTGTTAGCTGCTGTTAGCTCAGTTTGTTAACTGCTGTTAGGTCAGGTTGTTAGCTGCTGTTAGCTCAGTTTGTTAGCTGCTGTTAGCTCAGTTTGTTAGCTGCTGTTAGCTCAGTTTGTTAGCTGCTGTTAGGTCAGGTTGTTAGCTGCTGTTAGCTCAGTCTGTTAGCTGCTGTTAGCTCAGTTTGTTAGCTGCTGTTAGGTCAGGTTGTTAGCTGCTGTTAGGTCAGGTTGTTAGCTGCTGTTAGCTCAGTTTGTTAGCTGCTGTTAGCTCAAGTTGTTAGCTGCTGTTAGCTCAGGTTGTTAGCTGCTGTTAGCTCAGTTTGTTAGCTGCTGTTAGCTCAGTTTGTTAGCTGCTGTTAGGTCAGGTTGTTAGCTGCTGTTAGCTCAGTTTATTAGCTGCTGTTAGCTCAAGTTGTTAGCTGCTGTTAGCTCAGTTTGTTAACTGCTGTTAGGTCAGGTTGTTAGCTGCTGTTAGCTCAGTTTGTTAGCTGCTGTTAGCTCAGTTTGTTAGCTGCTGTTAGCTCAGTTTGTTAGCTGCTGTTAGGTCAGGTTGTTAGCTGCTGTTAGCTCAGTCTGTTAGCTGCTGTTAGCTCAGTTTGTTAGCTGCTGTTAGGTCAGGTTGTTAGCTGCTGTTAGGTCAGGTTGTTAGCTGCTGTTAGCTCAGTTTGTTAGCTGCTGTTAGCTCAAGTTGTTAGCTGCTGTTAGCTCAGGTTGTTAGCTGCTGTTAGCTCAGTTTGTTAGCTGCTGTTAGGTCAGGTTGTTAGCTGCTGTTAGCTCAGTTTGTTAGCTGCTGTTAGCTCAGTTTGTTAGCTGCTGTTAGCTCAGTTTGTTAGCTGCTGTTAGGTCAGGTTGTTAGCTGCTGTTAGCTCACTTTGTTAGCTGCTGTTAGCTCAGTTTGTTAGCTGCTGTTAGCTCAAGTTGTTAGCTGCTGTATCTGTACAGTGATGATGAAGATCAGTTATAGATGATAAAGGGCTGCAGACCTTCAAACAGAGAGTTTATGACTCTGTTTAATAACCAGCACAGTTTATGATCAGTCTCCACTGTGCTACACTTTATTTCCTCTGAAGCTGCTCTGACTCTGACAGACTCTAAAAAACACCTGTCTGTCCTCCTGTCTGTCCACCTACGTGTCCACCTATCTGACCACCTGTCCTCCTGTCTGTCCACCTGTCTGTCTGTAAACTCACCGTTGAAGCTGACACTGCGGATGTACTTGAGTAGTTTCTTCCCTCCGGCCAGGTCCATCTCCGGGCAGATCCCGGACACGTCAGGACAGAGGTCCCTCTGCATGTTGTGGAGGGCGTGGGCCATGGCGTACACGGCGTCGATCACAAACTGGACCTTCCCCTCCTGCTCATACTTCGAGTCGATGCCAATCCGCTCCTGACCTGAGACACAAACAGACAGCTGAAGTCTGAAGAGGGAACTGAAGCTGTGGCACTCGTTAAAGGGTCAATGACGCGACCCATTCTTTTTGTTCCTGTGGTTTAGTCATATTAAAAAGGTTAAAATTTGAAACTAAACTCAGATTATGAATAATTCCCTTTTTGAAGACCTCGTCTAAAATTTCTGGATTTGATCATTTTGGTAAAAATGTGTGTGTAATGTAACCATAAAACCTTAAACGTTCAAAAAAGGTGAATTCTCAGCTCAATTATCAGCTAGTTTGGTATAATCCTACATGTGTGTTTAACAATGTATAAAACAAATGGAACACCACTGTTCCATAACCAGCACAAATACTGGTTAAATTTGACTTTAAACTGAAGCGTCACTGCGTGACCGGTGATTAGATGATTTTGTCAAATATGAGAAGTTTTGATTAAAGATGTAACATGAACTAACTCTGACTCTTTAAAAAACTTTATGATGAAAGAATAAAATCATTATTTTGCATGGCTTTAATATTTTTGAAATGTTCATCATCATCATTAACACATACACACTGACAGACATAAAACATTTCAAACACACACCACGAACACTCGATTCTCCCTCTCGATCCGAATTATAACATGATACTAACAGCAGGCTAATGTTGCTAACAGCAGGTGAACTCACCTGTACACTTCCTGCTGTTGTCGTCCTTCTTGGATGAGCTCATCAGTTTACAGTTGAAGTTCTCCTCCCAGTACTCAGCAAACCAAACGTTCCTCCGGTTGTTCTCCAGAGTCCGCGACATGAAGTACGCGTCGAAGCCTGAAACACAACGAGCAGGGTCAACTAAACACATGAGCTGAAGCCTGAAGTCACAGACTGTGTCCAAGATGAAAATCCAGTCTTTAGTCTGATCACAGAGACTGAGAGACAGCGTGGACGGTGAAATTTGGGGCGGCCATGTTGGCGATCTCTGAGGACGACTGACACGATTTCCAGTGTTCAGAGGGACAGCCAGCTGACGTCTATTTCTGTCTGCTCACGAATAATTAATCCAAACTGGCACATCAAACATGAAGCTGCTGAATCCAGATTAGACCAGATTAATCCAGATCACAACTCAGCCAGGTCCAGATGTGTTAGCATAGCAATAGCTTCCTATGCACAACTCCCACAGAGAAACTGCTAATGTGATCAGTTCATGATGGACAGTTAGCTTTAGCCTAACTACATGCTACAGTAGCTAACTGCTAATTAGCTGCTGATAAGTGAATCCGCTGTTAGCATGCTAGCCTCGATAGGCTGCTGAGTTCGGTCCAGCTGTGTTCACACTGATGCTAGCTCATAGCGCTAGCTGCATATTTATTATTATATTGTGATGATGTTGATGTGTCGGTGTGTGCAGCGTCTCCTCAGCACAACTCACATATCCTCCATAAACTAGGCTACGTTCCATCAGAGCTTCACACGAAGATCAAACAGAGTTTGAGCCCTGAGCTTCATCCAGATGGAATGATTGTTGAGTCTCCATCAGTTTCCTTCCTCCATCAGCTTCCTCCATCAGCGTCCTCTTCACTCTCTTCTCCTCTGCCATTATGTCCATAGAAGCTGCTGAGCCCTGCTCTGCTAATGCACAGTGCAACAATGAGCTAAAATTAGCTTAGAAGTTACTTCAGGTTACTCCATTGGCTAGCCAGATACATGTAACTTCACTGGTTAGCCTGAGCTAACACAAGCAGCTAATCCAGTTTACCGTCCATCAGGAAACTCTGGCTGTCGTCCTGTCATGTCTTTGTTGTGTCAGTAAATAAAGTTAAATATAAAGTCGCGGGCACTGGACGATGATGTAACAGGAAGAAGTGATTATAGAAACAGACAAGAAGTCAAACTCTGGTGTGAAGACACGTCTTCATCACGAGGATAAATGTCTCCTCGCCGTTTGTCAGATTAGCATTCGGCCTCAAAGCTAACATCTGGAGTGACGGGCTGCCAGAGAGTATCGCAGCTCAGCAACAGGAAACAGCCACACAAGGCGCAAGACAGCGTCCAGCGATGGTGTTAAGATGATCAGAGGAAACAGAAGAACATGTTAGAGAAACGTTCATGGATGGTCACGAGGGCTGTCTGTGGGATCACACAAACATGTTGACAGACAAACACGAATCCTCTCGTCTGATTCCCTCTAAAATGCTTGCGTGCACACGCCTCGTTAATCTCATCGCCAACATCTGGTCCTGACACCTCTGGACTGGAAAACACATTTCAGACTACAGAAACACTAAAGAGTTCTGTCGGTGTCACCTTGGCTCTGCCTTCAGGGCCCGATAAACGCAGTCTGATACCTTCAGCCTCTCCTTTCTGATGATTTATGGAAATGGACGTTTTCTGGGCATAAAGACGGTACGAGAGGATACCAGGCCGTGACGGGCGGGCCGAGAGCTCCTGTATGAGGGCGACAGAGCCATTTAATCAGGAGGGAGGTGAGTTTGGCTTCATGATGAGAGTCACGACCAGATTAACCTGCCGAGGACGATGGGAAGTTTCATTAAACTCTAATTCATCAACATTCATCATGACAGGCCGAAGAAGATCTGAGAACATCAGGACACGACTGGAGTCATCACATCACCTCACAATTTCAGCGCCCGCTTAGCTTAGCATAAAGACTGGAAACAGGGGGAAACTGTTAGCCTGACGTCACGGCGACATGAATGTTCATTTATCTGTATAAATGAAGAAATGTTTGATGATGCTTCATAATCACACAAACATCTAAACACAACCAAACACCAAATCGAAGCCCTGTGATTGGACGTACCACTGATGGTGGCTCTCTTTGGCAGGATGGTGACGGCTCCGACGGCGGCGTCCTCCAGCTGGTGGATCGGACTGTTTTTGGCCCCCCAGCTGTCCGAACCGATCCACAGGAAATGACCGACCTGGTCCGCTCGCTTACTGGCGTTCAAGATCCCCCTGGATTCAAACACACGGCATTTGACACAATATTGATTTCACAGGTGAGTAGCTGAATAATAAAAATTGTACGAATATTGGTCGTTTTCAGTGATTTAAAGTATATATATTATATGAGTGACTGATATGTGGTTAGTACACAGCTTTACTGAATAGTCTGAATTACTGCAATCTATTACTGTGATCTACACTGTGTAATTTAAGTATATTATGGAAATAGTTCTGTCAGAAACTCTGAAGTCTATAAAATCATTAAATCAATAATTTGACACAAAATATTGATTTATCTTGTGAGTAGCCGAATAATCTTGAGTCTGATGGACCTTCTACACTCTGTAGTTCCTGTATAACAAACTGTTTCTATGGAAGTAGCCGTAGTGATTGTAAAATCAATAAAATCCTCTTTAAAATCATTAAACTCATCTATAAATCCATAATTTGACACACAATATTGATTTCACAGGTGAGTAGCTTCGGTTTGTTTCATAACACTGAGTCACTAAACATTAAAAAATAAAATGTCCTCTGTATTTATAATATTTTCAGTGCTTTATTTTGAAGTGTGACAGGAAACTGAAGTGTTTATATGGATCTGTAGGAGCCACATTTAAGTTTGTTTGAATTCAATTAGTTACATTGTTTTGTGAGTGTGCACCCTCTACAGGTGAGGATGGTGGTGCGACCGATTGAATAGCAGCCCCTCAGGTATCAGGTGGAGAAGGCAGACCAGCAGACACCGTCATTGACCGCAGCGTGTGAAGCTGTGTGGTCCTGCCAATTACAAGATTTAAAAGACCTATGCAAACAATGCGTTATTTATGTGTTTATTTAAGTTACAATAAATTATCGGCTTCATTCATCAATCAGCTCTCACTGGATTGTTTTTGGTCACAAACTGCGCGTCGGACACTGCACGACTGCTTTCTCCAAGTGGCGAAGCAAAGGAACCTGGAAAACTGGATACAAAGGTTACAAGAAAAAACCAAACGAAGTTTTGCCACTACAATAGTCAATGACGAGCTGAGGATTCCGGCAAAAGAAACTTTTGAAACCGCGCGCATTGGAGACAATAGGAAATGTCGGCCTGACGCATACGTCCTCTTTAAAGACACCAGACAGTGACAGCTCCTTGGTCCTGAGAGGTTCAATGATGGTTTTTGGTCAGGTGATGTCAGTGAGCAGTGTTTGATTGGATGAAAGAGCTGGCCCACCTGATGTCCTCATCAGAGGCGAACAGGATGACAGCCCTGGCGTAGCGAGTGTCCAACAGCAGACGGATGATTTTATCAAAGTCGGAGGGTTTGTGGTCGTGAGGAATCTTCAGAGACTGAGCGATGCAGATTCCACCTGAGGAGACACCAAACAAACCACGCTTTAATGGATCTGTGTCCCCATTATTCTGCACACAGAACCAGGCAGAACCAGGCTGAGAGCTGCTTTCAGAGATGTCACTTTACTTTTCTGGGCTCCATGAGACAACTGACCAACACTCAGCCTGCAGCAGCGATCCAACGTCTGCAACCAGAAATTTGTGATTTAAACTATGTTACGTTCATGTTACATTAATGTTACATTAATGTTCCTATCCACTATAAACACTGTTAATTCACTGTCTGTTTCCTGTTGTGGATGAAAAAGTGTAATTATTTGAACTGAATGCAGCTTTGGAGACATCTCGTGGAGTAACTGTGGACTGCATCCCCCTCCCCTCACCCGGCCGGATCTTTAAGCTCCTTTGCTCTATCAAGGGCGTTGTGCAGAAAATAAAGTCATCACGTTATTAAAGATCATAATTAACAGAATGAGTACATATCCGAACAGCAAGGCTTTCATGTCCTCATGCTGAAGTTCACACGAACGTGTTCAACCTTCATGGAGTGACATGAAAACGTCCCTTCACTGTTCGTTATTTAAAACTGGACTATAAATTTCAGACGGTCTCACAAACACTCTGCAGACGCCTCCGTCCCCTCCGGACATCTGGGCTCGTGTGGATTTTGTGAAAAGTGTCCTTGCACAAAGTTTGGTCTTTCAGAGCAGACGTCGTCGTCGAGGCAAAGCGAGGGCGGCAAGGATGGCGGGAGAGCGTCGACCGTCCAGAATCACAAGTCAGACCAGACATGATGACAAGAGCAACTTCAGAACATCGGACCCCGCTGTTACCGTACGAGACAGACCCACACGCTTAATACGATCGCCACGGGGAGTCGACACGCTAACGTCACCAAAGAAACGTTCAAAATGATTAGAACGTGTGTATTCTATATTACAAACGTGTATACACACACATGCATACACACGTATGTAGTACACAACACATGTATTCCCGTCACTGCTGAGGATTTTATTGGTCTGCAGTTTCAGTTTTTCAGCCTGTGATTGGCTCGTGCTGTGTCTGTGCTGAACAGTTTATCTGTTAATGCAGCAAACAGACAGAAATTCACGAGGCGATCGGCTCGCAGTGAAATGAGAGACAAACATTAAGTTGATAGACAACCCTCCTTAATTAGCTTCTTCAGCAGCTGATGATGTATCACCTCATCATGCTTCTTTAGGAGCCCTCAGAGCATTCTGGGAAAATAAATGTGTGCAACAGTGGATACTTCATCATCATCATCTTCTTCATCATCACAGCTGATATGTTCTCACAGACGACATGTTTGTATTAAAACTTCATCCAGATATTAAATGTTTGTCTGACTTCATTTTGCCTGTTTAGATAACACCTCATTTGCATATTTAAATGTAAGGACACTATAATTAACGATGAACTCATGTTTCAAAAGCTGTCTGTCGTGTTTGTAACTGATATTTTGTGTGTTTGAGCTCCGGTTTTGGTTTCCACCTCCTCGCTAGCTGCTAAAGGCTCCACTATGTTCGACACCATGAAAGCGTGAGAGTGAACCAGCTGAGCGTGACCATAGAGCTCTATATTCATCACAGCGTCTGTACACGACCACAGTGGAGTCATTACGTTTCTGAGGTTTCACACTGAAAATTGCAGATGCCGTCCTCGATATATTTGATTATATTGATGAGACTGATTGATGCACACGTGCTTCTGAGCTGCTCATTTGGTTTCAAGGACAGAGGAGATGGGATATTTGTTATAAATATATATCAGCACGACTCCTCGGATTCAACTGAGAAAGTGAAGTGTGCTAGATCAAATGTGTGGAGGCCCAATGAATAAAACATCTGCATTATGCCGTGGTCAATAAGCCCACATCTCATATTTATACAGTATCTATAGACCTTTATTTCCTTTGCATCAGGACTAAATGAGGTCCACGTATGAAAGCCTTTCTCTAAATTATCTTTGAGTGCTGACAGAATTTTAAAAAATGAAGCTTGTGTGACACGATGGCGAGTCGGCGTGAAACACGACTGCTGGTTCAACGTTATGGGACTGCGTGGGTTCTGTCAGGTTCTGATCCAGAGCCAGTTGACAGGAGGACTGACAGGAAGCTGAGCTACGACCTGTGGACGGGTCAGCACCGGCAAAACATAAAAAAAAGAAAAGAATGAGATTTATTATATTTTCTATGCTACCTCAATCCACAGATACTCACACTACTTCATACTTCAGCAAACAGAACTGGACCCAGCAGCCAGACCGGGTTAATGTTGCTAACTGCTAACATTAGCTAACATCCCTCTATAAATATCAATGTTAGCACTTCCTTTAGAATTTTCACATTAAAAGCATGACAATAAATACTTTTAATATGAAACTGTTGAGTTACGTTAGCTTAACATGGATCTGGTTCTTTGTGACACTGACACACATTTATGATTTTATATTATTAAACATTCTGATTTAAATTAAACTGACAGAAATAAACAGTCTGAAGGCGTCCATGTGACCCTCTCTACCGTCCATGTGACCCTCTCTACCGTCCATGTGACCCTCTCTACCGTCCTCTGAAGCTCACGTCCGTCACGTCTGTCAGCCAGCAGCTGAACAGGACGTTCATCATGAAGCCACTTCCTGCCTCAAGTCGGCTAACGACCCTGCCGCTTGCCAAGCAGAGAATTTATCTGTGTTACGGAGACTAAATATTGATCCAGGTGATCATTCTTCACTTAAACTAAGTCCACCTCTGTGTGAGTGTGTGTGTGTGAGTTATGTTCTCGTTCCCGCCATCCTCCGACTGTTGGAGTTATGAGTCATGGCAGTAAGTGTGAAAACTTGCAAGGTCGAGGCGTGAGGCGGCGGCCGGCTGTCGTCACGGCTGAACGGTCAGAACGAGTTCTGGTGCTGATCCAAAAGAGCTCATCACAACCTCATAAGTCTCTCTGCTGTACAGTACCACACCAGGTCAACCGAGCTCCAGGGACTGTTACTGCTCGGGAGGCTTCAGACGGACGATTAAACTCCAGTAAAGTCAAATAAAACAGATTTATCTCAGAGTTTAATGTGTCCGTGTTTTTACCTCCTCGTCCATGATGTCAGGTTACGTGATTTTTTACTAAAACATCCGTATTCATATTCACACGTCTTAATATTAAAATAATATTAGCATTTCCTCACATCTTTCACATCAGCGCTGCGTTAATCCTCCACACAACGTCAAATCCACCAGAAGAGTTTCACTTAAATATGCTACGTTGTTTCATGTTTCGCTTTGTTTTATTTTGAAAAACCACCTCGATGGCTGCTGTGTTCACTGTTAGACTGGACACTGCTGGTTCAGAGGTTCTGTTGCTGTGTTCACTGTTAGACTGGACACTGCTGGTTCAGAGGTTCTGTTGCTGTGTTCACTGTTAGACTGGACACTGCCGGTTCAGAGGTTCTGTTGCTGTGTTCACTGTTAGACTGGACACTGCCGGTTCAGAGGTTCTGTTGCTGTGTTCACTGTTAGACTGGACACTGCCAGTTCAGAGGTTCTGTTGCTGTGTTCACTGTTAGACTGGACACTGCTGGTTCAGAGGTCCATCCGTGTTCATTGGAAGGTAGATACTGATGCTAGCTCATAGCGCTAGCTGCAGTGTATAGTGAAGGTGTAGCGTCAGGAGGAGAAGAAGGTTGTTACTTTGCAGATATTTCATGTGAAACTGAATCAGTTCATTGTGTATTTGACCCTCCTGACTCTCTGTCATGACATCAGCTCAGTGAAATGATTTTATAACTCAAACCTGTGTCACAAATATTTGTAAGCAGATATGTAAGCTAACGGAGCTAAGTGCTGCCTGCTACATTAAAGATTTCCGGCACTCCGATAACACTTTAAAGTTAATGGCAAGGAAACTATTATTATCTATTAACTATAATTATAGTTATAATTTATTAAAAAGACACAAATGCTTTCAGATTATTTTTTTCTTCCAGCCTTGAAACTCTGACGTGACCCTGAAGTTTGCAGCATGTTTAATATTTCAATAATTTGCATGTTATATTTAGTTTGTTAATCTCTTGATGCTGAGGTTATAAACTTTAGTAAATGTATGCCTCAGTGTGTTCCTGTTGTCTTCATTAATAATCATCAGCTCAGCATGTGACCGCAGAGACTTCACAGTTATTATTAGTTTATATCAAAGAGATTCAAACCTGCGTCCGTCACACGGGACCGCAAACATTACAGATGTTAGCAGCGCTGGAAATCCCAACTGCCTGTGAACACAACACTGAACCTCTGCCGCCTCCGCGTCCCGTGAGGAATATTTCCAAATGAAAGATTCACATTTTATCTGCTGTCAGCACACACAGGAATAACCACAGCCTCCTTCACATCACATATTATCCAACACGATGACCTGATGACGGCGAGGTCAGCCCGTAACGTTTTCATCAGGTTTGTGAGTCAATAATAACAGATCAAGACAAAAGTGAGACTCACTTATAATAATGCTAATAAAAAGAAGATACTAATGATACTTCAGTTCAACCCGTGTCGACAAAATGGAAAAAATAAATAAAATAAAAAAAACCACTTTCTCCTAACTGGTGCCATCTTGGATTTCTGCGTCACCTCCGATAGTCGTGACAGATCGACGCGTTATTATCTGTGAATGTTCAAAACGGTATCGTCTTTCTATAATATCAAACATCCGACTGTCCCGTTAGCACCGCCAGGATATGTTAACATAATATAATATATAATTGCTTAACTTGAATGTCGCAGACGACTGACAGAAAAATCGATTTTAAAATTGAATAATTGTTTTAATCATTTAAAATGAAATATTTACATAAAGTTTAGACATAGTGAGTTAAATCATCTTTACTTTATGATATTTCAGTATTTGAGAAAAGTTTTTCACGCAGTACAATGATAAACTATGGAGTAAATAATAATGAAAACAAACATTAGCTGCATATCTGCGTTCAACCAATCAGATCAATTTAAACACTTAGTTCTGGGCCTTTTCACGGATGTCCAATTATTTGTGTGTTTTATTACGGTCAGATATCAGATTTTTATGAGGAAATAACATGAGAAGACGCTTTGGTTAATGGGATTTATGGGAATACGTGGGTTATTTTATATATCCGACGGATAACAGACAATTTGTGTCCATTGTCAGTACTGATTTCCCATGAGGCTCGTGGGCGATGCATCATACATGAAGGGTGGAGGACTCCGTAAGGGCGAAGCTCGGGGGAGATATTTCTGTGTGCGAGGCCTCAGAGAAGGTTTCGCCTCATTAGAGATGATGAATGAGAAGAAGAAACGAGCACCGGGAGGCAGACGACCAGTAAAACCAGCAGCTCCGTCCACCTCATCCAGATAAATGTTTTCATCACGTCTGTCCTCCAGAAGCTCTCACACGTTCCCCCGCTGCTCATGGAGCTCCATTGTCTACCTGCAGCAGCTCGTGTTACATTCAAAGTAGTCTCCGGTTCTTGAACGTCCTCATACAGACGATGAGCGCCGCCTGGCTCTGCCACCCGTAGGCTCAGGACAATCCAAACGTCTCATCTGTCGTTCCCCGTTGGTGGAACGTCCTACTAGTTCCTAGCAGATTGGGGCGTCCCTCTCTACCTTCACAGACCTCCTGCAGACCTCCAGCTCTGCAGAGAGGACCTCCTCTGCAACACTACCAACAGCTGGACACGACACATCTGAAACCCTCTAAGAACAGTCACAGCACTTACTGCTGCACTAACAGACTGATCAGTGATTCAATGATCTCTTAGGACTCCTTTCACATATCCGAAAGTTGTCTGTCGTCCAGGTCAGAGAGGAACGCTCTTGGATGAGAGGCGACACGTTTTAAGCATTCATAGTTTTTATATATAATATGTATGTATCATATTGGACCTGAAGAAACCTCTGAGACAAGACACGAGCAGCTTTTACTGTGAAGGTCACAGCTGGTCTGCTGTTTGGATGATCACAAATAAACAGATTTAACGTATGTGGTTTTCAACAGAAGCAAAGAGCTAACATTAACTGCACCATTAAATTGAATCATTCAGAATATTTTATTTTATTTTCTGACATCCAGACTGTAACTTCAGAGCAGGAATGTCCTGTGACATCAGCTCAAAACTCCCTGCGACTGTTTGGCCTCGAGCTTGTCATGTTAGCTCCCCCATCCTGCGGGAGGGGAGATTCAGCAAGCTGTTGGATGCTGAAAAGAACGTGTTAATGGAAGTCATCAAGAGCCGCCGTGTCACCAGCTGGTTCGGTCCATTTAACAGGACTGTCCTGCACACGCTCAGTCGGGCTGCAAACATGCAAACTGCTCGGAGCCACTCGGCTAACCTACACGCTAAAGGCTAAATTTAGCCTCACAGATGAAGACGACGGGGTTAGCATCACTAAAACATGAAGAGAAATGAACCACTGATGCTGAGGATCATGGGTAATATTTAAATAAACCAACCTGCTGATAAACACTAACGTGTGATGTTACGTTATGTACATTCACTGGCCACTTTATTAGGCACACCTGTCCAACTGCTCGTTAATGCAAATTTCTACTCATCCAATCACATGGCAGCAAGACATGTAGAGACATGTAGACATGGTCAAGATGATCTGCTGCAGTTCAAACCGAGCATCAGAATGGGGAAGAAAGGTGAAAGGTGACTTTGAACGTGGCATGGTTGTTAGTGCCAGACGGGCTGGTCTGAGTATTTCAGAAACTGCTGATCTGCTGGGATTTTCACACACAACCATCTCTAGAGTTTACAGAGAATGGTCTGAAAAAGAGGAAATATCCAGTGAGCAGCAGTTCTGTGGGCCAAAATGCCTTGTTGATGCCAGAGGTCAGAGGAGAATGTCCAGACTGGTTCGAGCTGATAGAAAGGCAACAGTAACTCAAATAACCACTCGTTCCAACCGAGGTATGCAGAAGAGCATCTCTGAACGCACAACACATCGAACCTTGAGGCAGATACAGACCACACCGGGTGCCACTCCTGTCAGCTAAGAACAGGAAACTGAGGCTACAATTCGCACAGGCTCACCAAAACTGGACAACAGAAGATTGGAAAAACGTTGCCTGGTCTGATGGGTCTCGATTTCTGCTGTGACATCCAGATGGTCGGGTCAGAATTTGGTGTGGACAAATGAAAGCATGGATCCATCCTGCCTTGTATCAACGGTTCAGGCTGCTGGTGGTGGTGTAAAGGTGTGGGGGATATTTTCTTGGCACACTTTGGGCCCCTTAGTACCAATTGAGCATTGTTGCAACACCACAGCCTACCTGAGTATTGTTGCTGACCATGTCCATGTTTATGACCACAGTGTACCCGTCTTCTGATGGCTACTTCCAGCAGGACAACACGGCATGTCATAAAGCTCGAATCATCTCAGACTGGTTTCTTGAACATGACAATGAGTTCACTGTAGTCAAATGGCCTCCACAGTCACCGGATCTCAATCCAACAGAGCACCTTTGGGATGTGGTGGAATGGGAGATTCGCATCATGAATGTGCAGCTGATAAATCTGCAGTAACTGCGTGATGCTATCATGTCAACATGGACCAAACTCTCTGAGGAATGTTTCCAGTACCTTGTTGAATCTATGCCACGAAGGATTAAGGCAGCTCTGAAGGCAAAAGGGGTCCAACCTGGTACTAGCAAGGTGTACCTAATAAAGTGGCAGGTGAGTGTATATCAGCCAAGGCTAACACACCAAGGCTAACACACAAGCCTAACAAACTGAGAAATTAAGTTCATAACATTAGCTAATGTTAGCTTTACCACCAAGCTAACTAAAATGACTAACGTTGACAGTTAACCAATTAGCAGTTAATCACATTAGAAAAAAATAGCTAAATCTACAACATTAACTTGTATTATCAGTTAGCTCTGTTAGCTTTTTCACAGAACTAGCAAGGTCCATAACATTAACTTATATTAGCAGTTAGCTACATTAGCACTAGCTCCAAACCAGTTGGATCCTCAGTGTTAGCTTTGTTATGTTAGCTTTAGCTCTGCTGCTACTGATCAGTGTTTCCATCATAAAGTCTGTCTCACCTTGGTACTGTAACGTTATTCCCTGTTGGTGTCAGTGTCTGTGCTCAAACCAGGTCGCCTGAGCCCGGTTCTGTTAGCATGCTAACAGCAGATTTTCAATCTTCAGTCAGCTTCTCAGTACTGAAGGTACTTTTTTTTCATTTGCTTACAGTTTTTCTGACGTCTGCACCACGAAATGCAAATAAACAGAGACCTAAATTCGACATATCACAATGCATCATGGGACTTCTCTGGCTCTGTGTGGTGAGTTTGTTTGAGAGTTCTCAGAGAAACTTTAGATAAGACAAACTCTAATCAGTCTCCGCCTGGCTGACTAATCACTGCGGATGTCTCCTCCCGTATCTCAAACGCCCCGCTGGAAACAAATGGCGTCTAATTACATTAGCGGTGTGTCTGTTGGTGGACTGAACCTCCTGAAATCAATACATAGTGGATTAGTCCAGAATCTGCAGATAACCTCAAAGAGCCGAGCACAAACAGCCGAGCTGTATCAGATGAATGGTTAATGAGCGAGGCGGACCACGTCTTCAAGACTGATCTGATCTGAACAACCAGCACAATAAATAATTCACTGATCGTTCATCTGTGCAGCCTGTCCTCCTGGACAGTCTCAGGGACTTCAACCAGGTTTTAGACAGTCTGTGGGGACGTCACAGAGACTACGTTGAGGTTTTAGACAGTCTGTGGGGACGTCTCAGAGACTACATCCAGGTTTTAGACAGTCTGTGGGGACGTCACAGAGACTACGTTGAGGTTTTAGACAGTCTGGTCTTTATCTTTAAAACCAGAGACGTGTTTCTTTCAAACTGAGCCGGTCGAGGTGATGTTGAACTGTGAGAATCATTTTGTCGCCCACAGATCGATGATCTCGTCTGTGTGGATAAACTGGTTCAGTGTTGGTTCAGTTCGAGGACTCCGTGTTCACCCCGGTGGCGCTGTGTCCTTTAACAATCCTCCAAAAACTCGAGCTCAGAAATGTCAGGACGCATCCGAAGCGCTGAGTTGTAAAGAGTCATCAGATTTCTGTAAATGTCACTGAGATTATTCAGAGAACAATCAACATCGCCGTAAATTCAACGAGCGCCGCAGTTCACAGCTCGCCGGTTTCATGGACATAAATACAGAGTTTTACTTCCACATTTAGAAACACGATGGATCAGTCCACATCAGGGTCCACTCACAATAATGAAGGTTCTAACTGGAACCAAAAATGGTTCTTTGGAGTGATGTCATGGAAAAACCAAAGACGTTCTTTAAAGAACTATTTCTTTGAAGAACACCCCCAAAGAACTTTGGTTCTTTAAGGAACCATTTTCAAGTTTTTAAGTTCTTTGTGAACAAAACTGGTTCAGTAAAGAACCTAAACAATTCTTTAATAATTCATCAGAATAAATGGTTCTTTGAAAAACAAAAAGATGAACAGAGTTATCGACAACGTTCTTTTTAACTTCTTCCAGGTACAGAAAGACAGAAGAACCTCAGGAGAACCACTGAAGAACCTCAGGAGAACCACAGAAGACCCTCAGGAGAACCAATGAAAAAACTCAGAACCATAGGAGAACCTCAGGAGAACCACTGAAGACCCTCTGAAGAACCACAGGAGAACAACTGAAGAAAGTCAGAAGAACCCCAGGAGAATCACAGGAGAACCAGTATAGAACCACAGAAGAACAGAAGAAGTCTCCAGACTTAATCATGTTGACGAAGACACCATCCTTGGTAAAAGCATTCTCTTCTACCTAATTCGGGGCGTATAGTGTTTGTGATGTTATCTCGGGGTTTAATGTCAATAAATAATACAGCATAAGACATCAGAGGCTCCTGAACACTTTCTTCTTCCTGACCTCACCACTGACCTTTGGCTTCAGCGATTTCTCCACAACAGCCACGTTATCACTTCAAGCTTCAGTTTGAAACATGAAATCCTTACATTGACGAGGCCTTGAAGAACCTCAGAACTTTAAGAACCTTAATTTCCTGTGGAAACCTGAAACAAACAGACTAATTCAGAAATCTAAATCTGAACTTGATCAAACCAATAAATCAATAAATAATAATGAATAAATGAAGTGAAAGTCGTTCAGACACCCAGATGGTTTCAGTCTGGTTGTTGCAGCGTTTCATGAGCAACAGAAGATTACAGACAACAACAACCACACAACAAACATAAACGTTAACATGTCAAAATAATAAAGCACCAGCCGATTCCTTCACCAGAAGAACTTTAACTCAGGCTCTTCTGTTGGTTTCAAGTGTTTTGACCGCTGATTGAAGTGAGCAGAGCTGAGCACATTAAAGACTGCTGTCTTAAAACAAAGAGCACATCTCATCTAACTCCAGTCACACCTCTGTTAGATGGAAGTTTGCCCAGGATGGCTTGTTAAATGAAAAAATAACCAATGACTGAGCCGACGAAGGGTCAGAGATGTTCAACCAGACAACAACAGATCAACGTCATCAAGAACTGAGACCAGAAAAGAAACACGACTAGATGACAGACTTCTAACTTCTTTAGAAGTTTAGATTCAAAGTGTTCATGTAACGAAACTTTTATTTTATCAGCAATTAAACCATCTTAAGGAAGACAGCCGAAGGAATCTTTCTTCAGGAAGCAGCACAATATATCACTGCATCATCAGCATAGTGATTGTTATAAATAATTAGGTTTATACTGTGTTTCAGATGTTTCAAATCATATGATGTGTACATGAGGTCGTACTCCTCACGACCTGTTTTCACTTCTCTAATATGACTTTGTTGCTCAGGCTGGCAGGTAAGGTAAAGTTCAGGTTAACGTATAAGTCCAGAACAGAGCAAGAGTCAGGGACAGGTCAGAGAGGCGACATTTAGATTGGGGAAATGTTGACTACTGATTAGGGAAACTAAGCTAAGGCTAACTAAGCTTGGCGTTAATGAATTTATGGTACTATACTAATACTGCCTCATCAGTTCAGGTATACGAGTAAACACTTATGGTACAAAATCTTTCTGTGTAAGCATCTTATTTCTCAACCTGGATCTCTCACTGTCCGACAACAAAACAAATGAGCTGTTCACGCATCGTATCAAAGAACTTAGAAAAGTCGTACCTGCTTCTCTGGAGAGCTGCATGAAGGCGTCCACCCCCTTCTCCCCGTAGCTGCCCTCTGAGGCCACCGTGGACACGTAGTTCCACCCCATGGCTTTGACGATGTCCACCATCGCCTGAGCCTGGAAACTGTCCGGAGGAACGACCCGAGAGAAGAAGTCATACCGCCGGTCATCGCTTAGCTCTGGGGCGGTGGAGGCGTAGCTGATCTGAGGGATCTGCAACAAAGAGAACAACGGTGATCGAACTGAAGCTGTCTGAAAAGACCTGAAGTGTCCTCCTGTCACAGTGTTGGCCACAAAGTCCTTCATATATTTATGATTCTGAGGATTCATCGCGTATATTCTCAGTCTGAACTGTTTTAGTTCAAACCATTTTCTCTCTTTAACTCGTTAGTTTGTAAAGTTTCTTATTTTCCAGAAACGATTAAAAGAGGTGAAACTTAATTTTCAGGTCTCTGGTGAACAGGATGGAGAAGCTAACATCTGATCGATGTGAGATGTTTGCAGGAAAATGAGTTTGACAGAGTGAAAGGTGTTCATGCTAATTACAGAAAGTCTGAGAGAGGTCGAGGATTATTTGATCTCTGTCCGCCGAGACCGAAAATTTAAACCCATCTGAGAAAGTCTGAAAGTTTTAAATCCACCATGAGATGCTTCTCCTCATTAAACCTCTGAACTGCTGCCAGTCGGATGCACTTGAGAGACTACGTCCAGGTTTTAGACAGTCTGCGGGGACGTCACAGAGACTACGTCCAGGTTTTAGACAGTCTACGGGGACGTCTCAGAGACTACGTCCAGGTTTTAGACAGTCTGTGGGGACGTCTCAGAGACTTTTGTGGTCAGCATTTTCAAGATTTTCAAGGAATCCTGAATCAACCTTGAGGTCCTTGCACATGCTCTGTCCAGCAGGCTGCGTTCAGCAGCATCGTGTTTGAGCCCGAGGGCTGAAGTGTCCTTCAGACTCCAACCAGTCTCACAGGTCAGGACTCCTGACTCAACTAGTCACGGAGACAGGTCAGGAGGCCTGCAGGGCAGACGCTGAGTCATCACACACACACAGTGTGTGGTGGCTTTGTGCTGAATCTGAGGTTGAGGCCTGCAGCATGAAAACAATCAAACCTCAGGGAACCTTCAACCTGCTGCACACACACACACACTCAGATAAAAATAGGGTGAGTCATTACAGTGTTCTGTGTGACACCACCTGAACACCGTCACAGACTCAGGAACAGACTGGAGGTGGAAGGACATGATCCAAACCCTGTCGAGACCAGAACCGGTTCACAGGAAGTCCTGCTTGATATGAAGGTTGTGAACCAATCAGCTCTCAGACGACAACAATTATTGATTATTAATGAGTAATCTGCAGAAGTAATAGATTACATGTTTGACCTGCAGCCAACACTGATCGAGGTGTGTGGTTCCCTCTCTGTGATGAATTATGAATATTAATGAATGAACTCGTTAAACTGAGTCTGGTTCAGTTCAATTATTGATTTTGAAGTGTTTTTGAAGTTCAGACTCTTATTTTGAAGAGTTCTTTGTATTTAAGTCTTTGATTGACGACTCCATGATTCTTTTATTTGTCTAATTAATCTGATACTCCTCTCTGATAGACTCATGTCTCAGTCATCCCTCTCTTCCTGTCTAAAGGTCAGCACCTCGACAGCTTCAATAAAACACGACCTGAATGTGACCACGAAGACATGCATTGATCCCAGACGGAGGAGGACGAGGAGGAGGAGGAGGACGAGGTGGGAGACCAGCTGAAGCTGCACTGATCCATGACGGACCATAGAAGAAGAAGGATGCGAACAGCGATGGAGGACGATAGAAGAGTGACAATGTGACATGAACACGCCGACGTGTTGAGCGAACACGTATCGACGTGCGCAGCGTCGAAGTCATCGACCTCCTGACGTCGTTTGTCTGATCGCTGTTGTGTTATGTTAGCATGCTAACATTAGCTTGTTGTGCTCAGTTATTTACACCGTTGCTGATGCTGACGTCACTGATGAGTTTGTCTCGTCTTGTGTTTTATGACCAGCCCTGACCTCTCGCTCTGTCCTCCTGGTCTTCATCCCTCTGATAGGGTCTCTGTTAATTAGCCGCCGTGACCTCTGAACCAAATCCAGCTGATGGATCCTCGACAGTACAGACGGCACCGAGTTCACGCCGCTGCCAAGGCGCTGACCGGTAATGAGTTAATTGGTGCCAAATAGAACGCGACATTCACACGTTAGATCTGAATGGAGAGACATCAGTGTTTATCAGTCCTCGATATGAATTCATGAAACAGACTCCTGGACCCAGCGGCTCCTGTAGCTCACCGTGAAAATATGAAACAAACGGTGATATGGACACGTAAAATGTATCATTTCATGTCCAGAGAAGATTTACAATCACAAACCCAAATAAAGAATTTAATCTGAATAAAATGTTTCAAAACAATTCAGAACTGCCTGAATTTATGATTCAGTATTAAAAATATCGACCCGATAATAAAATACGACACTTCCTCTTTTCACACCGTGAGATCACCTCAGATACGACAGATAGCTTTAGCACAACCACATGCTAAAGTAGCTAACGTAACTGAATTAGCCATTAGCAACAGAATCGGGTTCAGCATCTGGACCGGACCGGGTTGGAGCAGAGCCTCTGAGACCGACAGGGAGTAACGTCACTGAGGTTCTGTTCTGTTTGGTGCCGGTCAGAGGGTGTGTGTGTGTGTGTGTGTACATGTATGTTGGACAGAAGAGGAGGCGTGGATCATCTCAGTGTGTCTGTCTGTAATCACACTTAATTACACGACCCTGATACAGCAATCAGTGATTTCAATGCAACCCCTCATTTTCTGACACACACACACTGTGACACACACACACACTGTGACACACACACACACACACACACACTGTGACACACACACACACTGTGACACACACAGCATGTTGTTATTTTCTTGGGCTGCTGACAGACAAATGAAGCAGAAAGCAACAAGCTAGTGTACAATAATACACTGTGAGTCACTGTGTGTGTGTGTGTGTGTGTGTGTGTGTGTGTGTGTGTGTGGTGTCACGCTAACATTTTGGATTAAGAGTTGGGCGGTGTTCAGCCGCCCCGTGTACGAAGGCTCAGCGCTCACTGCCGAGACCCAGAGTTCAAATCTGTCTGTCCGTCTGTGTGTGTGTGTGTCTCCGTCTGTGTGTGTGTGTGTGTGTGTGTCCCTGTCTGTGTGTGTGTCTCCGTCTGTGTGTGTGTGTGTCCCTGTCTGTGTGTGTGTCTCCGTCTGTGTGTGTGTCACTGTGTGTGTGTCACTGTGTGTGTGTCTGTCTGTCCGTCCGTCTCTCTCTCTGTCTGTCAAGCTTTGAGTCGTCGTCACGTTCAGCAGACTGTGTGTGGTTTCATGCGTGCATGTTATATTTATATTCAACATTCAGACTGTGAATCTCACACACACACACACACACACACTCCTCCTCCGCTCACTGACTCACCGTCTTCATCCTCCTCTTCCTCTCCTCCTCTAATCTCCTTCGGCTGTCTTGTTTTTAGTCGACCTCCTCGTCATCATGTGATGAGCCGCCATACGTGACACACGTGTTTTATTTGCTTACATGTGATGTGTTTACATGCCAGTGTTACGTGTGTGTGTGTACACACTGCACACGTCCATTATTTGACGTTAGCGCGGCGCTAACAAAATGTAGCCTCCTCATTAATTTTAATGACAACAGGCTCACAGATTAAATAACTGTAGGCATGGATGCACAATAATTATGACTGTGGGGGTGGAGAGAAGTAACGATGATGTGAAATCATAATTCATATGCACAGATCATCTCAAATCTATCTGCGATACCTGCCAGGCCTCAAGCAGGGCGAGGAACAAGAGTCACAACCAAAAACCAGCAGTTCGACAACAACAACCACGTTTGTTACACTCAGGAGTCACTGAGTGTTCGTGACCTCCGACCCATCGGGCAGCAGCACCTACAGATGAGACAGATCGACCACACCCAGAAACACCGCACACTTCTCTGAACCAGAACATCTGAGACTGACTGGAGTCAAACCGAACGAGGGTTTACAGAATAATCTGCTCCTCACCGCGTCTCTGGAGCACAGACACACAACAGAGGAAGCTGCTTTAGGTTCAGGATCATCGATCTGAACCACACCGGTCCATACAGATGCTCATTCTCCTGGTGCAGCTCCATCCTGAGCAAGCCTTCAGCTGCTCTGAGATAATAAACCACTGAAGGTGACAGTTCACCTGGTGAGCGCCGTCAGGTGACTTTGACATGAAGAATAAAACAGG
The DNA here is from genome assembly GCA_023373845.1 of Nibea coibor. Lineage (NCBI taxonomy): Eukaryota > Metazoa > Chordata > Actinopteri > Sciaenidae > Nibea > Nibea coibor. The sequence continues at coordinate 288,833 of CM041734.1, forward strand.
TACACGATCTCACCTCACACCTCGATGAGCATCGACTCGTGGACGGAGTCAGCTGATTCATACAGACACACTTTACACCTGTCACTCAAAGAGTCGAGTTCTGCCCTCTGATATTTGACATCACACACACACACACACACCCACACACACACACACACACACACAGGTCTCAGCAGCATTAAATCTGCTCAGGACTCTTTGTTACATAATTCATGAGGAGTTCACAGCCCTCTCTGAACTAATCCTGTTTAATCTGATGCTGTTAATTCATTTGTCCTACATCGCCCTCCATTCTCACCTCTCCACCGCCACAGCATGAAACCGAGAAGATGACCAAGGATGGAGGAAGAAAGGAAGGAAGGAAGGAAGGAAGGGAGGAAGGAAGGAAGGAAGGAAGGAAGGGAGGGAGCCAGGTGAGGGGAAAGAGGGGAAGATGACAGAGACAAATGAGAGAGGAGGTGAAGAGGTCGACAGAGGAGGAATACTGACGAGGCGACGAATCCACTCCAACTTTTAAGTAATGACGGAGCTGCCAATTAAATTTTGAATGACCTCGTTTAATTGAATGGCACACTTCCAGTGACGAACGCTTTAATTCAGAAGGAGTGAGGAGGAAGTGAGGAGGGAGTGAGGAGGGAGTGAAGAGGAAGTGAGGAGGGAGTGAGGAGGGAGTGAAGAGGGAGTGAGGAGGGAGTGAAGAGGGAGTGAAGAGGAAGTGAAGAGGAAGTGAAGAGGAAGTGAAGAGGAAGTGAAGAGGAAGTGAAGAGGGAGTGAGGAGGGAGTGAGGAGGAAGTGAGGAGGAAGTGAGGAGGGAGTGAGGAGGAAGTGAAGAGGGAGTGAGGAGGAAGTGAGGAGGGAGTGAAGAGAGAGTGAGGAGGAAGTGAGGAGGGAGTGAAGAGGGAGTGAGGAGGGAGTGAGGAGGAAGTGAGGAGGGAGTGAAGAGGGAGTGAGGAGGAAGTGAGGAGGGAGTGAGGAGGAAGTGAGGAGGAAGTGAGGAGGGAGTGAAGAGGGAGTGAGGAGGGAGTGAAGAGGGAGTGAAGAGGAAGTGAGGAGGAAGCGCTGAAATTATTTAACCTAATACCAGAAAGAGACGCTAAATGAGGGCTGGGTTGTCTTTGGGTTTGGGCCTCGTACTCCGGGCAGTACCTCGTCCTCTCCGTCCGTCTGTCAGTTGCTGACGTTCTCTGATGAACTCTGTTTGACAGCAGTCGCCGTGGTGACCGGGCCAAATGAAGCCGTTTGGTCAAGCCTCTCGTAACTCTCATGTCCGTCTGACGGCTGAGATGATTTATCGGAGGAGGATCCGTGGAGGTTCAGATGAGGCGGGATGATGAGATGCTCACATGATTGGTCGCACCAGGAGGGAGGAGTGGGAAGCGATGATGGATGGATGGAGAAACGAGAGCTCGAGGCTCGAGGCTGAACGAGTGATTCAAGGCTGTTTTTAAATGATCCACCCGTTCTCCCCAGTCCAGTCTAACAGTGAACACAGCAACAGAACCTCTGAACCGGCAGAGTCCAGTCTAACAGTGAACACAGCAACAGAACCTCTGAACCAGCAGTGTCCAGTCTAACAGTGAACACAGCAACAGAACCTCTGAACCGGCAGTGTCCAGTCTAACAGTGAACACAGCAACAGAACCTCTGAACCGGCAGTGTCCAGTCTAACAGTGAACACAGCAACAGAACCTCTGAACCGGCAGTGTCCAGTCTAACAGTGAACACAGCAACAGAACCTCTGAACCGGCAGTGTCCAGTCTAACAGTGAACACAGCAACAGAACCTCTGAACCGGCAGTGTCCAGTCTAACAGTGAACACAGCAGCCTATCGAACTGGTTTCCTTGCCGGGTTTGGCTCTCGGCTTCCCGGGCTGAGCCAGTTCAGTTAGCTACATGGCTGACCGAGCTAACCACAGTTAGCGCTTCACTCCTGATCAGTGTTTCCATCATGAAATCTGTCATCGGTGACAGAAACACCAGTTTTGACTTCATGGAGCCTTTAAAGTTGTCTGAGGTCTCGTCTTTAAAATCTGGTCACAGTTTTTGAAGTAAAAATGAAACAGACACAAATGTTCTGTTTCATTGTGTTGTCAGTTTTATGGTGCCGGACACGTGACAGGTGGTGAACGTCGTGGTTTAATGTTGTTTATTATTTAAACTGTTGTGCAGAAGTTTGAGCACAGACATATTAAAACTACAAAGATATTGACGGATGAATGAAGCCATGTTCATCCTCCATTCATCACCTCGTTTTCGCTCCGTCAGCGTCTCTCCAGTCTTCGTCTTCCTGCCAAACGTTACTCGACCCTGCTCGTCCTGCCCAGAGCTCATTAAGCAATCATCAACAAAATGGCAGCTCGTTCAATCATTGAGTTTTTCTTGCTCCTATTGATGAGCCGTGTGAATACGCTGCATTCATTCATTCATTCATTGTCAGAGAGCGGCTAAGAGAAGCGGTGCTGTGCAGCGATCAAACACTCGACTGTGGAGTGGAGACACTGCAGGCTCTCAGCCATAAACACTCAGTGTCTCTCTGTGGGCTGTTTAAATGTCGCTGCGCTCAGCGCCAGGCGTGTTTCACAGAGATACTTCTTCACATCACACTGTCGACAATGAACCCTCCCCTCTGTGATTTGCTCCGGCGACCGTCCTCAACGCATGCAGCTAACTCGCGAGCTATCACAGGCCAGATTAAGTTTGGCCCTCCGCCTGCCGAGCACACTGAAACAGAGACAGATTACACTCCCGGACCGAGATGGCTGAGGTGCTTTGTTCACGATGGCTCTGTGCCGTCCCACCGCTCAGAGCGGGACGATGGTAAATTGGTTGTATTGTGAATGGCAGATAATGGTCTGAGCGGGAAACGGCAGGGTGAAAGCGTTTGATGGCTCGTGTTGTCACAGTGCGAGTCTGTGTTCAGAAAACAACATGAAGATGTTACAAATCAATCTGAAACGTCTTTAGCCAGTTATTGCGTTTACAACAGCCAATAACGAGGCTGCGCTACCACTTCCCGACAGTTATATGCTAACGGTAGTGCTATGAGCATTAGCGCCGCTCTGCTAGCTTTAACTTAGCTTTCAGTCCGGTGAACACAACCTCTGGACCAGCAGTCAGCAGATTCTGGCAGGGAATACAGCCTACCGAGGTGGTGTTAACTTCATGCAACATGGATGCAACTTCACTTGCATCCATGTCAACTAAGATAGCTAATGTTAACAATTAGCAATCTTAGCTTCAGCTCCAAACCAACTGCATCCATAGAGTTAGTTAATGTCAGAATTTTATTAGCATTAGCTCCAAAGTCAACTAATTAGGATTCAGGTTTATCTCCAAGTAAGCTAATGTTAGCAATGAGTCGATTTGAGGAATACATGTAACAAAATTCATAACATTAGCTCATGTTAGCAGTTAGCCACGCTATATCTCAAAACTAGTTAAAATCTACAACATTAGCTTATATTTTCAGTTAGCTATGTTAGCCTTTTCCCAAAACTAACAAGGTCCGTAACATTCACTGACGTTAGCAGTTAGCTGCATTAGCACTAGCTCCCTGTTGGTCTCAGAGGCTGTGCTCCAACCCGGTCCAACTGCTGAACCCAGTTCTGTTAGCATGCTAACGACAGATTCAGTTAACAGTTAGCTTTAGACTAACCACTCACTAAAGTAGCTATGTGTCAGTCATAAACTGAATACTGGTAATACTGCAGTGACAGATGGTTCAATACTAATTTGGACTTTAATGTTTGAAGAATTCAACGTTCATTTTAATGCCACCCATGAGGTAAACCTTGTACGCTGGAAAAGAAACATTTGCTAATGAAGACATTCATTTTCCAAAGTAATTACCTCATTAGAGAGAGTTAATATATTTCATATATCACAGTGATGATGACGAGGAAACAGGCGACTCCAGTGCTTCTTATTCAGGGTCATTCATTCACATGGTGTCCATAAGGATCTATGTCAACGTCTGCAGACGACAGAGAGACGTTTGTTTCACGACTCTGAGGATTCATATTCAGACGTTCATTAATACTGAAGCACGAGTTTGAATGAGCTGAGTATGTGAGTACTTCATCCATCCATGTGATCTCAGTATGACATTATGACTCACCTGTAGTGTTTGTTTACGTGCACGCTTCCACGGACACGTCTGGAAAACATTTTTTTTAGACTGTCTAAAACCGGATGTAGTCTCTGAGACGTCCCCGCAGAATGTCTAAAACCTGGACGTAGTCTCTGAGACGTCCTGTGAGATTTTTAAAACAGTTTGAGGTACAGAGGATCCGCAGTGTCATTAACCACCTGCAGTGTGTGTGGACGTGTCATGGCGGTCTGAATATTCCTCCCCCTGGACGTTGGATTAACACCTGAACAGCCCTCACGCTCTCTGTGCTACGTTAGCTTTAGCTGTGAGTCCCTGGATGGGTGGTTGACCCGCATGTGATTTAAGTTTATTAATTTAACTTTATGTGTCATGAACTGATGTATGTGTACAGTGATCATATATGTATGTATGATAAACAGACGCAAAGCTTCCCGGGTCCCGACGTCTGACACTTCCTCAGTACTCGGTCCTGACAGAATCTGGACTGTTGGAGCTCGTTCCATAAAATGTTCCTGAGATCCGGCGAGCTCAGCATTAATCACTCTTCAGCTTGTAAAGCAGCACCAGAGGCCAGAGCCGAACATGAGGTGACTGCACTGACACACAGCCTTTATTAAGCAGCGGGTCGGGGTCCAAACGGGCCACGGGCCTGTTTGTGACGGGCCTTGACTCGACAAGGATACCTGTATGTTTCAATGAGGCGCGGCCTCTGGCTGGGAATAAATTATCATAATTAGACGGTGGGGGAAGTTTCAGACTCGGCGTCGCTGCACTGGATTAATCTCTCTGCTCCACATTTTCTTTACGACCTCTGCACGGCGCCGTGTGAACAAAAGGCCGACATCAGGAGGGAGGGAAGGACGCACTCGTAAATAAACCTCCGGACTCCAATAAAAAGCTGCTACAAAACACAGGCGCAGCGACAACACGGCCAAGTTCAGTCCAGCAAATCCACAGCGGGACAAAGAACGGGGACAGGACCGCCGCGTCCGGGAGAGCTCCATCTCAGAAGACACCGATCATGTGACTACATCACATGTTCAAAGCATCACTCACACCACATCATGGTTCTCTCATGGTTCTCTCATGGTTGTGTTGATGTTCTGTCAGGTGAAGAACATTCAGACGCTCTGAGGTTCAACATGAAACAGGTCTGACTGTTTATAACATCACATGACATCTGAGTGTGTGTGTGTGTGTGTGTGTGTGTGAGCGCCGGACAAAGAGCAGACTGAGCGTGCTCCATGAATCTGATCTGAGCGGCCAACAAATTTTATATCAGGCTGAAAATCCTGGAAGAGGAAAGAGGAAAGGAAAGAGGAGAGGAGAGGAGGGGAGGGGAGAGGAGGAGAGGAGAAGAAAGGAGGAGAGGAGAGGAGAGGAGAGGAGAGGAGAGGAGAGGAGGAGGTGGTAGAGACATGGATGGGAGTTGATGGACAGCTGCTCTGAGATTAATTCAATCTTTCCTCGCCTCCTCCCCCTCACCTCCTCCCCCCTCACACGCCCCTTTGGGACTCCCCATTGAAGGAGGCGGCTCACATCAGCTCGGTCCCTCGGCCTCCGGGCTTGTCCTCATTTATTCCACTGTGGGGAATATTTCCCACAATCCCTCTGTGTGCAGCGCTGTCCGCTCTGCGCTGTGATTGGGTGTTACTCTCGGGGCTCGCTGCCTCCTGATTGGATACCGGTCCACATGGTCCTGGTACGCCTGCAGGCGAGGAGCTGTGTCATTAATTAACCTGACGACTTTGTTTGATAATGAACTGACTGTCGATCAGACTCTTCGTTTGTGTGAAGGCAGAGGGAACGGCTAACTGACGAGTGAAGCCGTCTCACGTTTGATATTTATGACCCTCCGTCTGTCGGGAAAACAGCCGAAGGCGAGATGAGGCGGAGCGAGCAGAGCCAGGCTGTCGGGCCTGTACCAGGAGTCTGTAGGATGTCAGCTGTGTAACACCTCATCGGAGGCTAATTATCCACCGTCAGCAGATTCAGGACAGTGAAGCGTCTTAAAACCATCTTTAAATCCACAGACTGCTCAGAGTTCAGCAGAGGCACCAGGAATGGACCTTTATTCACTGATTCTGGTCAAACTGGCTCATGTTCATCACCTCGACGTCACATGTGAAACGTGTCTTTTCCTTTGTTCACTGTGAAGATGTTTGCACCCGGGCGCCCGTCCAGTGGCGGCACATCATCGCCCACCTAACCGTCCAGCAGGCCCGGGGCCGGGCGGTCCGACAGAGGACGTCTGATCCAGAGCAGCTCTGACATGAACTCCTACGCCTCTCTGACCTCTGCATGTTTCATCAAAATGAATCTTACTCTGAACGCAGAGTCCATCCACTGTACTGTATTCACCGTTACACTGCGCACTGCTGGTCTGGTTCTGTTCGACCCAGACGTGTTCTCTGGAAGGGAGACGAGACAGACTAACAGTGTGGTGTTCAGTCGTGGAGCTGTGTTGGTTTCTCATGTTCGTCTCTTTACAGATGACAGACTGTAGAAACATGGCGCCTCATGTATATTCCATCAAACAGTCACAGCGTCACGTCCCTCATCATCGCCGCTCTGACCTCCTGTTCTACAAGCTGTCGTCCAACCAAACGTGGAGACGACAGATTTAGATAAAAGCTGAATTAAACACTGTGGCTGCGCGGCACCTGCTGCAGATGTGACGCGTTCGGGTCCTCATTAATGTTTTGCTGTATTGCAGAAAATAATAGTGATGAAATATTAATATATCCACCATCTGGCAGACTGATAAGACGTGCATCAGAAAGCAGCGGGGGAGGGAGCTGATTAAAAAACGCTGCTATAAGGAACTAATGTATGAATTCATCTGACAGTGACATTTGTGTCAGAGAACTCCCAACTGAGAGTCTTTAATGTCTCTGCAAAATAACTGCTGAACGTTCAGAGGAAGGTGAGATGAAACCTCCAATAAGACCCACTGTGTGACTGTCCAGCTGTATTTACTCTGATTACATTACTTCTGCTTTGCTAACAACAACTTTGCTAACAGCCAAACATCATCCAGGTCACCAGCAGCAGACCCAGCAGCAGCTAATATCACTGACTAGTCCAGTAGTAAAATCTGATCCAGTTTCACCAGAATCAGTGAAATAGTTGGTGTGTGTGACTTAGTGCCGTAAAGCGTTACGTACTTCTCCCGACCCGGAGCCCAAAGTTACATAGTGTGAGAACAGACGTACGACTGACAGAGACACCGTTCACCTGATCACAGGTCAGCTGATCACAGGTCAGCCGATCACAGGTCACCTGATCACAGGTCAGCTGATCACAGGTCACCTGATCACAGGTTTAAATTATATAATGTTGATTTCAGCTCCTGAATTTCGACCATTGTAAACTGACCATTGTGGGTTGACATAAATGTCGTTAATAAAGAGAGAACATGCTGTTTATTTAAGGAAGTCGTTTCAGTTAATGAACATTAACGAACACGTGTCTAACATCTGTTTGTTGAACACCCTTCACTGCACGTTCTCTCATGCAGCAGAGCTACAATGAGCCATAAGGAAAGAGCAGACCTAATGCGTGCAGCTGCAGTGCTGCTCGAACACTGACTCTCATGTTTGTACAGAAACCAACACAGGAAACTTCTTTGTCAAATGTTTGAACAAACTTAAAAAATTTGAATTTGTTAAAGTTTATTGCCAAATGTTTCCAAGACTGTTAAAAGTAACAAATATAAAGAACAGGAAGTGATGTCTGATCATGATCTGATGCAGCTGATCAGATCACCATGGTAACACCAACTCTCTAATAAAAAGGATGAGTTGATTTAATTTTCATCTTCAGGACCAGCGGGTAGCAGTTCAGATGTTCAGAGGCAGAACAAACTGAATTAATGTAACTTTAAATGTTGCACAGCTGTACGACAACTCCTTCTGCAAACTGTTGTGACAGAACAAAATGTTTCAAAATGAAACTAAATTATCAGCAGGATTCAGAAACAACAGCTCCAACACATTTCACCTCAACAGTTACGAGCTCGTGAAGATTCAGATGTTTTGTGTTACACTCTATAAAAACAGAGCATCTGCACTTTTAGTGGTCGATCTCTGCTGGACTGAGGACCTGTCTCACTACTCTGTGGACATGTCTTCAGTCCTCTTCATCTCGGTGCTGTGTAGGCAGTTTGCAGACTTTCACCTCCAATAATATCCACACCGACTTCAGCAGCAATGAAAGGCATGCAGCAGGCACAAGGTGGATGAATAATTTAGCTGTGGTGGGCTGTGCGGCCGCGATAGAGACCGCTAACCCACGGAGAGAAGCCCCAGTGGGCTGGTTGGACTGAGGCAGACCAGATCTAATATCCACAATTAAAAACCAGTACCTAGAAACAGCTGCTGACAGGCTGCATGCTCTCCATGGATTCATTATTGGAGGTTTCAGGATGAAAAATGTGCTCAGGGTCTGTTAGCACGCAACGCTCGGATGGACAAGTGGAGCAACGAAACGCTGACTGACCATGAAGTTGATCTGATGTCTTTCAAATGAGCAACTAAAGCAGTACTGAGTGTTACTAATGTTCCTCCAGCAGCAACATAATCGCTGATATCTGATATTCTGTCTGTGACAGCACTGAAGACTGAACCAGAATCAGCATGAAAAAACAGCGACACATGCAACACAATACTTCACTCTGAGCGGGTGACGCGGTTCATTGGTTTGGTTGGTTGATTCTAAATTCCCCATAGGTCTCTATGTGTGTCAGCCCTGTGATGAACTGTGGCAACATGCCCATGGTGGATGTCAGTCCTCGCCCAGTGTCAGCTGGGTTTGGCTCAGCCCACCATGACCCAGATGAGATGCTTGATTCATGGAGATTAGTTTTCTAAACTCAGAGAGGGTGTTGTAGAAGTTTGTCAAATGGCAGAGGAATCTGGCATGAAGCCAGATGAAGATAAAGAGTTGAAGCAGTTCATATTTTAATATTCTCTGTTTCTCTCAATAAAAGAGACGAACACGAACGCAGCAGACTTGAAAGAAGCGACATAAACAAACATTTCCGTCGTGCACTTGAACCTCTCGCTGCGTCGAGGCTCATAATAACAAAAATTGTGCTTGTGGACGAGTTTGGCACAAAATGGCCAAAAATCAGGAGTTCAATTATGCAGCACCGAGACTCAAAGTGAAAGGATGCTGTCAGCCTGTCAGCCACAGTTTGACATCGCTGCCCACGCCTGTGCAGACCACTTCACGGGTACCTGAAAGAGTCATTTACAAAGCGCAGACTGATCGCAGCATCAAAGCATCTCTGCTGTTTGTTCGGCTTTCAACAGAAACATGTTCGCTGTCACAAACAAATAAATGATGGATTAAATCCACTTTGTGCCGCGCTGCGGGGCTTTACTGACTGACTTTGAGGGAATTCTGCGAGGGTTTATTAAACGTCACCTTCCTCCTCTTCATCGACACACACACACCGGAAGGATATGTGTGTGTTGACAGGCTGCAGTCGAGCCAACACGTCTCATGACTTTTATTTTTAAGGCAGATGACAATTAAGTAATGGGGCGTCAACAAGCTAACCTGCTATTAGCGTCTGTTTCTTGTCATAGCCAGAGACGTCAACACAGTGAAACAGAAGAGGAGAAAATGAAGGGGTTGTGATGATGATGATGATGATGATGATGATGATGATGAGGAGGAGGAGGAGGAGGAGGAGGAGAAAGTTTATTCAATTTGTCTGCGAGTCTAACGAACACAGACTAACTGAGGTAACAGCTCTGTCAGGCTAAAACTTAGAGTTAAATGCTAACATGCTAGCATGAACCATCAAAGTCTTCATAATGAAACAAGGCTATGAAACCTGCTGAGCTCAAACTGCATTTTAGAAACTAAACACGACTAAAGATTCCCACAGTTGAAGACAAAACATCATATAGATGTGACTGAGAATCAAGTTTGGAGCCAGACATTGATTATCACCGTCTTTTAGAGGAGAGATCGACAAACATTTAGATTTAGAGTCAGGCGTTTAAGTCAAAGAACATGACGCGTCCTCTTCATTCATGTGGTGTCTGCAGTTTGTATTTTCAGGCTACGTTCAACCTCCACCGCCGAGGTAGAGTTCCATGGATGCAGTCTGAGAGGCGAAGCTCATTATGTGAGCGCAGTAATTGAAAGTGACTCCGCCAAATCAATCGTTTTCATCGACGGTGCTGAGAAGAAAATGTTCAGAGAGGTTTTAGTAAGAAAAGTTGAGTAACAACCTGAAGACGAAGCTCAAGTTTAGTCGTCTGTTTGGATTTCTGTGGCATGAATCAAAGAAATGAAGACTGTTTTGTTGCAGGATTGTTTCTATTTGTTCATTAATGAGGCTCCAACCTGTGACCTTTTGGTTACACCAGTATTTTACAGTGCAGCTTCACGGCATCTGAATAAAAGTGAAGCATTAAAATCATCTGACTGACGCGTGAAATCACCTCTGAGTGTTTATTTCTGCCGCTCGCACCAAGGGAGTCATCGGCTTCCACAAATGAAGACGTTTTATTCAAACCGTGGGGCCGATCGTTCTCTGCATGTGTGAGCATCACATTTACATTTCAGTCATTTAATGTGTGCGCCAACAAACACACATTCATCACGAGCAGGTGAGTCTAGCGCATATCATCACACACACCTAAAACTCACAGTAAAACAACAATAAAGCAGCGACTCAGCGGTCCGAGTGCCATTTCAAGTCCTGGTGTTTCAGAGCGAGTCTGAGCCGTGACGGGAACATAAATTCAGAGCCAATGAGACGTCAGTATAATTACCTACTTTATGCGAGGATGGCTAAGCAGCACTCAGCTCGCCACTTCCTGTCACATTAGTGAAAAGGACGATTTCTCTGAAGTGGCGCTGATGTCGCAGCGATAGTGACCTCTGTTTGACACCAAACACTTCAATCTGAGATTAGCTCAGAAAACTTTATTGACGTTTGATCAGTAAGAATAAAGAATAACTGTGTGTCCTGTTCAGACTCAAAAACTTTAGCTTCTTTGAGCTTTGAGCTTCATTTTGTTCAATTCACGTGTTTCCTGTAAAAAACAGTCAGATCACGAGGGATTTGGAGACTGATTGGCATTTAGAGTAAATACAGCCGATACCAAGTGTGAGTTACACTGGTGGACTACCAGTGACCGAACCCAACCTCTGAACCAGCAGTGTCCAGTCTAACAGTGAACACGGCAACAGAACCTCTGAACCAGCAGTGTCCAGTCTAACAGTGAACACGGCAACAGAACCTCTGAACCAGCAGTGTCCAGTCTAACAGTGAACACGGCAACAGAACCTCTGAACCAGCAGTGTCCAGTCTAACAGTGAACACAGTAACAGAACCTCTGAACACACAACAGACACAACACTTAGAGTAAAATTGCAGGAATGGGGGCGGTCAGTGGCGTAGTGGGTTAAGCAGCCACCCCGCATGTTGAGGCCACAGTCCTCGCTGCAGCTGGCCCCGGTTCGACTCCCGCATCGGACGGCTATTTACTGCATGTCACTCCCTCTCTCTGCCCCCTTCTTCCTGTCTATCTTCGGCTGTTCTATCATTAAAGGCATAAAAAAGTCCAAAAAATAATCTTTAAAAAAAAAAAAATTACAGGAATGTACTGCATTTTCACAGTAACTCAACAAAAATACTGTAAAACTACGTTATTTCATTAAGTTACAGTATGAAGTATAATCACAGTAATCACTCGTAGTTTACCATTTTTACAATGTCATTATTGTGACTCATACCAACATTCTTTTACTGTAATATTAGAAAAAGTTATACCATGAAATTCTGGAAACCATCCAGATTTTCTTTTTTTCTTTCTTTTTTTTTTTTTACAGTGTATTTATTTTACTGTTATTGTTTGTCATTTGACTGTTTTCTTTTTAAGAGTTTGCCAACTGAACGTCTTTAAGCTCAGTGGGCAGAGAATCCAGAGGGATTACTGCAATGTCGAGAGCGGCTCTGCTTTTTAGAGATAAACTCTCAACATGGAAGAAAATGTAGGAGGAGGAAGAGAAGGATGAGAAGGAGGAAGAGGAGGAGAAGGATGAGAAGGAGGAAGAGGAAGAGAAGGATGAGAAGGAGGAAGAGGAGGAGAAGGATGAGAAGGAGGAAGAGGAGGAGAAGGATGAGAAGGAGGAGGTGTAAAAACAAGCCCAGGCCGGCGAGAGGAAGAAGTCATCTCAACGTATTTAAACTCATCGTGGAGTTACTCGCTTGTGGAAGGCGGCCTCGCTGATTTTATTATGTCATCAATTCAGTGTGTCAACGCTTCCACAGCCCACTTCCTGTCTGCTTTCTCGTCTCCTCCTCCACCTCCTCCACCTCCTCCTTCACAATATTATCGTATTCTCTCTCTTCTTTTATTTATTTATTTTCAGCTGTATTAAAGAGATTTATCTTCTGTGTTACATTTCTACATTTTGCAAATTAATTATAGATCACAGCAGTCATCACATGGCTCTGTGCCATGGAGACGGTGTGTGTGTGTGTGTGTGTGTGTGTTCCATCATTGTCACTAGGCGCTCTGCAGTGGAATCATCCAGAAAATCGGGTACACCAGGAATATGTGTATCATGTCAGAAAGTCAAATATAACCAACAGACCTCGAGCTGGATTCAGACCTGATGATGACTCAGAGAGGGAGAGATGTGTCGTGGATGTTGATTGGTGTTTACAGCAGCCAATAGAAAGTGTGCCTTACATCCCCACCACTATGCATTGCAGCTAGTTCTATGAGCCAGCATCAGCTAGCTGCTGAACACAACTTCTGGACCAGCAGTGAGCAGCATTCTGGGAATTCTGCTCACTGCTGGTCCAGAAGCCGTCCGAGATGTTTGTCTTGATATTTGTGTGTGTGTGTTCTTGTATTTACGACATGATGATTGTTGGACCGTCTCTCTAAATGTGTTGACTTGCTCCTCTGTGTTACTCTGCCACGCTCTAATCTCCATGTGAAGACCCTGCTTGGCCTGCCGTCAGGCTGCAGAGGTGAATGAGAAAACTGAACATGTTGGGAAAGAATACAGTAAATACATGATCTGCATCAACTCTGCATCTGACGTGCTGTGATGTAGAAGAAATAAAGTTTGCTGTTGTGTAAATGAAACTGCCGCCGAGCATTTCGTTAAATTCATCAAGTGCTTCTGAAGTTCTGCTCCGGTCGAGTCCGGGTCAGGAAAACATTACAGTTATTGATCTGAGCCCAGTTTTCCTTTTTCGTATAAATAATTCATCCAGGATGAAACTTTTGACTGTGGTTACCGTGGAAACTGCATCCGTGCTCTGTTTACAAACTTTAAAGGTTTAATGAAGTCTGTTTCCTGTGACTGCTTCAGAATAAAAGCCTCCCAGGATTTCATCAAGCAGCAATCTTTGCAATGCATCATGGGTAATAATAGTGAATATTAAGGAGCTGTAGCGACAAATGTAAAAATACAGTTTCTTTGTAAAATGACAGTATTTTAGTATAAATTTAGTTCAATTAAAAATGGTAAATGATTTACTACTGTGATGTACCATGTTGTTGGGTCACCGTGACACAGTACATTTCTGTAACCTCACTGTTGTAATTTTACATTGATATACTGCGTAGTACTGTTATGAAAAACAGTGCAATACTGTGATTTTCATGTATATCACTGTAAGATAATTACTTATTACTGTAAATTTACTGCATTCGTTAAGCAATAATTCACTGTATGATATTTTACAGTGTGTGGCTGCTGGATTTCAGACTTGCTGCTCTTCCTCTGCCTCTGCTGCATGAGGCTGAAGTCACTCAGCAGTCTCTAAATCACGCAGATTATAACCGTCATCACCCTAAAACTCATCTGCTGCCTCTTTGTTTACAGTGTGTCAGCATGATGGAGGTTCAGAGTTGTAACCTGATGGAGCCTCCGTTTTATTTGCAGCTCTACCTGCTCTCACTAATTGAAACGAGACGTTGCTCTGTAGCCTCGTTACCTGCACAGATGGATCATCAGAGTCATGTCAGTGATTCCTCATCATGTTTTCTTTCCTTCATTCATCCTCCTCTTCCTCATCCACCCTCTTCTGCTCTGCTATCTGGTTTGCTCTGCATCATTATTAGCAGTATCGTTAGCATGCAGGACAGCGACCTGAACCGTCGGGCCACAAAACAACAGATGCTGAACTCACAGTAAAATCAGCTCTTCATGAGCTCGTCGACTCAGCAGAAAACAGGAAGCTGCTTCTGATTCAAACACGTAAACCAGCGGTCCAATCACACCGCCTTCTCTTTCCCTCTGTGTTTATCCACCTCTTCCTCTCTGACCCAGTTTCATGAACAAACCTTCAATTGGACCACTCTTCACAACAACACAAACATGTAACTGGCTTCAGGTATGTATGAGCAGGCTGGGAACCCATAACAACACGCCTCTTCAACGTGTTTGACAGACTTTAACATGTTCACGTGTTCTTGATGGCCACAAGGTCAACTCTGAGAAACAACCTATCCATCCCATGCAAACTTCACTTATTTCAAACTTATATCACTGGTTCATACATGAAACAAAGCAGCTAGCCTGTTGCTACATGTAGACCGAGCTTGAACAAGCTTGTTGAACTGTATAAAAGAAGTGTCACACTCGAGGTTGATCATTCTCAGCTGTGATTATCTGTGATTAAATCATAGTCTGCCAATATTCAGAATATAAGCACGACCTCGAGTGTGACTTGTTTAATTAAATATTCAAGATATCAAGCAAAGGAAGTAGGTAAGCAGTATCATATAAGTACCATATAAGGACTGACAGTCCAGCTCTGGGCGTTCTTATGACAATGTTGGACCGGCACCACTGGTCCAGAACACTCATAACAAGCTTGAGACAAAACTCTAAATAAATCAAGTCGTCGATTGTTAAAAAGTGCCATCGGGGGCTTGTGAAACATTATAAAGCCTGTAAAGGTTTGTGAGGACAACGGTCTGCAGATCTGTTAAAGCCGGGCCTCCGCGCCTCGCTCAGGGCCACTGTGATGGAGGACGCTGAGTGTAATTCAATTACCTTCCTAATCCTCGGGAATCCTCCTGCCACTGCTGTATTGCACGGCTCAGCTAAAACAACAGTCCTCCCCGGTGTTCCTCCGCTCATTATCAGGCGGGATGAAAAAGTACAGTTGGAGGTGTTGGTTAATTTCACTCCTCTGGGAGAAATTAGCATCCAAATTAAGAGTGCAGCTTTTGATTTGGCTCTGTTGGTTTCACAGGTAACACTGCGGCTGGCTAACGTACATGGATAACACTGTAGAGAAAACAGGACGTGTGAATGTTTCTTTAAATCACTTCACTTCTAAAGTTAACAAAGCAGCAGTGGTTTAAACATCCTGACAATGCAGCAAAAACAAGAAAAACATCAGAACTGGACTAACGGTTTCAAACTGGAGTCATGATCCAGTTTAGGTCCTCTGGGTGACGATGTTGCTCTGACTGAACAGAAAAATACTGGAGGGTGCCTTACCATTAAACCCTGAGAGGCTCCACCAGCTTTACAGATGAATTTAATTTAACATCAACAAATGTCATGAAAACATCCAAATATAGATATAAAAATCTTTAAAGAACGTGGCAGCGCTGTGATCTGAGTGGTTACACAGTATTTCATTGTACAAGGTGTGATTGTTGCTGTGACCCAGAAATGACCCAAAAACTTCAAAAGATCTTGAAATGTCTGTTTGAGGCCTAAAGTAGTCTCTAATGACTTGAACGTAACCTTCAGCCCGTTTGGACTGTAAGTTCTGCAACAACAAGGTGCAAACGGACAAAACCGACCACTGACTGCATCCCCCACCCTGTGTACCTCATGAATTGCCCTTGCTCACTCTTTACACTTTATTGACAAGTCTGGTTCAAGTCATCCCACAAACACCATGTGGAAGACCAGCTCAACACCACTCTCCTTTCAAAGGATGCTCTGAAAAGTCAAAGATTTGGCCGTCAGTGCAGAGATGTTTGATCCATCTAGACGACCAATTTTGTGGAAAACCTCCAACGGGCGACTCTACCACCCAAACAAACATCTGGTGACCTCACAACATGGATGATCCCTCCAATCAAAAGGACAAGGAGACTGCCAGCTGGAAACATCAATGATGTTATGTGTCACAGAGACACAGTGCAGACCATACAAAGGACTCATCAAGCTGCTCCGGAGAAGTATCACCCACAACTGGATGCTCACTGGTTCTTTCAAGGAGACAGTGGTCAATCCTGAACAGATAGGACCAGCCATGGCTACAGGCAGACAATTGAAGGTTGCCCTCTTGAAGACTAAAAGGAGGATTAGTCGTCATCCACTGATCAGCTTTAGGATCCAGAAAAATCAACCACTTGACGGTCTGTGCTGGACTGATTGTCAATGCAGACATGAGCTGGTTGTAAAACACAGATGTGACTGAATAAACCTGAGCTGCTCCTGAGCTCTGAAATACATCACTGGTGTAGTCATTTAGTTTTTTATTTCATTTACAACCTGCTGAGCTGAAAATGTGATTCCGGCTGCCTGATTAATGCAGCAAACGTTGTGAAAGGAAACACCAGAGCAGCAGAGAATACGTGATTTTCATGTTTGAAGTGCCTCTTTCCAAAAGTCCTACAGTGATCCGAGCTTCATTAAGCAGATGTCTGACGGGGGACAGCAGGACTGGACTGACAGCTGTCAAACCTTGAGCGCCTGAGCAGGAGAATATGCAATCAAAAGATCCATGAGTGAGACAGCAAACGGGACCCAGCGACCTCGAGCTGAGTCTCACCAACAAAGAGAGGAGCTCACTTTGAAGAAGAACCGTCAGAGAAAGACACCACGGCTGCTCGAGACCCAATTCACACTGGGTCACTGCATGCATCCTGTGTGGACATCGAGTGAGGAGTAAATACGTCCAGAAACACTCAAGATGGACTGAAGCACCTCTGGAGGATGCCCAAGACATTTATCCCAATGTTTGAAGAGATTTAATGGAGACACGTAATCTTCAGGAAACATACCTCGCAGGATGTCAACAACACATCTGATCATACAGACGATCAGACTGTGCTGGGCGTTCATAAAAATCATTCCTGTTCATGAAAAGCATCGTGGGCTCAGAGGGTGTGTGTGTGTGTGTGTGTGTGTGTATTAATGTGTATTGGCAGACGAGTCGACTGATGAACAGTTACTGACTGAATGACCGATTATCTCTCCGATCAATCAGATAACTGCATAATTGACTAAATTAAATTTTAATTAAGTCGAGTCATGAACTTTGCAGTCGAGTATTTCTGGACTACTTCAGAATCAGTGAACTTCTTTGATCATCGATGTAGTCTCTGTGACGTCCCCGCAGACTGTCTAAAACCTGGACGTAGTCTCCGTTAGCTGTCCATTGAAATGGACTAACAGTGTCTCAGGAAGACTTTCCCCTTGAATGGTCTGAAACTGTCCTGGATCATCTCATAATCTGCATTAAAATGTATAAATTAAATAATAAATCTCTCAGTGTTGACGGTGTGTATGATGACAAATGATGATGACAAACAAAATGTACATTATAACAGAGATGAAAAGTCACGAGCAGCAGTCACGACTCCACATTAAGAATCAAACTGCTCGCTGAGCTCCAGATCTCCTTTGTTCACAGAGGTGCGCTAACGTTAGCTTTGCAATGGAGTCTGCAAACAACAAACTGGCACCTGCTACAAGCTAACATATCAACAACATCATCCAGACTGTCTGGATTGATTTGGATGTAAATTGTTTGTCTTGTCATTTAGAGGATACACTTTTCTGGCAGGTGCATACATTCAGCGTCACTAGTTGGTTAACAGCAGCTAACAAACTGAGCTAACATGAGCTAACAGCAGCTACAGTTGTCAGCAGTTTAATTCACTGTCCATCATCAACTTCTCTCCGTAAAATATGATCCAGTTTCACCAAAATCAGTGAAATGGTTGGTGGTGTGTGACGCTGGTTCCTTCTGTTGCCATTTGAAGTAACATTAATGAGGAGTGCTGTGAGCTGTTTACACTCATCAAAGTCACAATAAGTTTGTGTTTGACATTTTGGAATATGTTTCCTGACGGTGATGAAGTAAAAACAGGAGTAATCGCCCTCAGACCGGAGTACACACTGTGTTTCATATCAAATATTAATATTCCCTCCAGCCTGTATGCATGCGTGTTCTGTGCACTGTTTACAGTCCTGACACTGTGTGGGTTTGTCTTCAGGGACGGTTAAGTTTGAACTCATCTCGTTATCTTATGTTTTCATTAAGTCTGTTGGCTCAGCACCAGGTGGCCTCGTTAAACACTGAATAGTAACGCTGTGATGTGAGATTCAGCAGCTCTAATTAAAGTCTGCCTCGACCTCGAGTAAGCCACAGATGTTTAAAGAAGTGAAGGAGCCATTCCAAACGTTTTCTATCTGTTATATCTACGTTCTCTAGAAACTACGTCCAGGTTTTAGACAGTCTGCGGGGATGTCACAGAGACTACGTCCAGGTTTTAGACAGTCTGCAGTGACATCACAGAGACTACATCCAGGTTCTGTGGTGACGTCATTTACTACTACTTCTGTTTTCAGTCTGTCTTGTAGTCCTCATGCAGCAGCGTCACATCAGTTTGAATCAATTTTCTTCCTGTAAATCACAGCTCATCGCCGGTTGTGAACGCAGCCTACTCCAGGCGCAGCAGCTGTTTAGCCGAGGTGTTCTTGAAGCGTCTGCAGCGATGTGTCTTTGTCTGATCAGCCTTTAGACGGCAGCTTGTCCAGATGTGTCCATGACGATTAAAGGCAGATTAATGCTGTGTCACTATGTCGCTTAGTTTTTAATAAAGGACACTGAGATGAACTCCTTCATACGTACGGTATGGTATGGTCACTTTATTGACAGTCTGCGGGGCGTCACAGAGACTACGTCCAGGTTTTAGACAGTCTGCGGGGCGTCACAGAGACTACGTCCAGGTTTTAGACAGTCTGTGGGGGACATAAATCGCACTGTTTATTTCTACTTCCTGTCAACAGGATACATTATAATCCTCTTTCCTCTTCCTGTCTCATGTTTATAGTCTCTTCCTCACGCCTCGCTGCTTCCTCATTTCCCTAAGTGCCTTTGTATGTTTGTGTGCGCACATGTGGAAACTCGCAGCGTCACGTTGGCCGGTGTTTTAAACAGCAGCCAATGAACCGTGAGTTTGGCAGCAGAACGTGGCGCACGCTCCGACTCTTCGATGTCCAATTAGGAACGCATTGTTCTGCTGGTTCGTCGAGCGGAGGCTAAAGAACATTGGCTTTGATTAGAGAGTCACAAGACTGTCGATGGACTCGGCGGCTCAGGTGGGGCTTTGCTGAGGCCGATGGAAAGAAAATCAATGTCAAACAAATTGATTACACTTACTTCATTAAATTCTGAGTTAATGAGTTCATAATCAAACCATTTTCCTGCAGGTTAATTCAATCTGGGCCGAGGCGAGGAGCTCATGGGGCTGCTGTGTGCCATGTTTCTACGCCATCAATAGTTTGTGTGGACTTGGAAGATTGTGTTGCCAAAAACAAAATCCTGACCAAGAAAAAGCTGAACACGTTCCCACAAATCTGTTTCTGAAGCCGGATATGTTAAAATAAACTAAACCCACAGAAAGTGAAGAGATGGCATCAATGATCTAATGACATGCATTACATGTAGTTTGTATTCAGAACATGGCCAGACCGAGGACAACCTCAGAACCAACAGACAGCAGTGCGACTGATGTGGTTTTATCTTTTATAGGAGCATTTTCAACGTTTTAATGATTATCCAGATGATCCAGAGAAGAATAAACAGCTCAAACTACGTCCATGTTTTGGCTCCAACAACTATTTTAATAATCCATCAATAATTTTGAATCACTTTGAAGAAATGTTCTGATTTCAGATTCTCTGATGTGAGTGTGAACTCAACATCTTTGGGGCGTATCACCGACATCACCGTGGAAACGTTGACTAACATTTCATGAACCAGGTGATGAATCTGGAAAAAGATCAACACATGAAAATAATCTTTTGTTGTGTCCCGCTCACATTCATGTGGTGACCCCTCGGAGGGGCCCAACCCCGATGTTCGGACCTGTGGGACTAAACTACAAGTGGCGTGACCTTTTGTTGGGGACAGAATAAAGATGTCCGTCGTACTTGCCGGCTGTCATCCTTTCGTGGTATCACTCTGAGTTTCTCTCGTTGTGACTTCATGCTGACACAAATGAATGGCTTCAACTCAAGCTTGATTAATGTCAGAGATGGAGTTTGTCTATGCTGCCGCCACCGTGGCTCCTATTGATCACAGCCTGAGTGAGTGTGTGTGCATATGTTACAGCAGAGTAGTGAGAGATCATTCATTACTGTCACTGTGCGTCATCAGCTCACACTCGCAGGACTAAGCCGAGTGATCTGAAGCCTCCCGCTGTGGGGGGATCCTCGTTACGGCACCAACGCCGAAGACAAAGGCGATGGCAGGCTGACAAGCGGTCCCAGCGCCCCAGTTTGTGACGTTAATGAGCAAAGGAAGAGAGACTAGACTGAGCGAGGTCATGTGAAGTGTGCATGTGTTTGAAGAGAGAGACAGCAGACAGAAGACGTTCAGATTATCTGAGGAGGTCAAAGAGTTCACAGAAAAGACCTGACTGATTCAGGGTCTCGTCCACGTTGTCTGAATGTAAGTCTCCATGAAACAGGAAGTAGAGTTATATTCACTTCCTTAGTTTTACGTGTTTCCTGTAAATATGCTCATATAGGGTGGGACTCGTGGATGTTGACGTGATGTAGCCAATAGCAAGTCACCCACACCACTTGACCTGTAACCCAACACAACCTCCGAACCAGCAGTGAGCAGTATTCTAACAGGGAATACAGTCGCCTACCGAGTTGGTTTTCTTGCTGGGGATGCCAATTTTACTTTAGAAAGCAGCTAGGCTAAAGCTATCAGGAAATGCTACCATGTAGCATCGGTGACAGATGTGATGTGGACAACATGAACGTCTGCACAGATACGACATATTAAACAGTTCAGTTCAAAATGGTGGATCCGAGCTGCTCCCATTAAAACACTGCAGTGGAAACACGGGTCACATATTTGGCTTTAAAGCAGCACAATGAACCCTGGATGGAGAATAAAGGGGTGAAATTATAATGACATCAGTGTATAATGAGAGAAAAGAAACACCGGCTTCAAACACGGACGTACCGACTCGCAGAAATAATGAAATCATTAATTAGACCGTGTAGCCGGGTTCTGTCCCAAATGATTGTTCTACATATCTGCTGGGACTAAAAAAAACAAAAGCTTCCACGCTTCCCTTTCCTGCTTTGTTCTTTGTCTCATGCAGATTCAGACGCTGCAGTCGTGCCACCATCCTCACTGAGTGCACGCTGAATTATTGCTGCATGGCTGGAGAGGAAATGTTTGCAAAAGTCTGAATATTATTCACTCTTTGGCTGCCTGACATCTGCAGACTGAGGAGCTGTTGCTGTCTGATACTGAAGCTGAAATCACCCTGGATTCATTAGCAGTCACCAAACAAACAGACTACAACAGTGCAGCTTGTAAGACTTCACGTGGTTTCTTTGGTCGATGTACCATAAAGAGGTCAGAGCAGAGCAACGATGCACCTTGGGCAAAAGAGCTACAGTTAATCAGTGAAGCAGCCTGAGCAGCTCTGACAGTCGGAGAGCTGCTGTTCTGAACCAGAGAGCCTCTTAGCCATGCTAGCACTAAGGCTACAGGATGGCTACAGAGACAGCAATGTCTGTCAGCCAGTTGATGGATTTGCTGAGCGTGGGGCACCATGAAGTCTGACTTCTCTCAACAACTTACTGACTTCCCTTTGTTATCACCTCAGCATTGCCCAGCCACCCCTCCAGCTACCAGTCCACCTTCCATATTTCATGCTGGACCTGAGCCATCCCGAGGTGTTCCCAGGCTAGATGGGCTTTATAGTCTCTAGCAGGTTTTGGGTCTCCACCGGGGATGCCTCCCAGTTGGATATTCCAAGAATACCCAGAAGATGTTGCCCAGAAGGATCCAGGTCAGATGTTGAACTACCTCAGCTGGCTCCTTTCGACATGAACAATCAGCAGCTCTACTCTGAGCTCCTCACTTAATCTCTAAGGCTCAGACACCCAACAGAGGAAGTTTGTATCCATGATCTCGTTCTTTCGGTCACTACCTAAAACTCGTGTCTGTAGGTGAGAGTTGGAGCATAGATGAACCAGAAAATCAAGAATCTGAGCCACAACAGTCCAGTTCAACGTCTGCAGTATTGCCGGTCCCGCCAACCCACTGGTCCGCAAGATCCCGAGATACTTGAAAACACATGATCACTATTAAAGTTATAATTCATGTAAAATTCAACACATATTAATGTGTTTTCCTGCTCACATTTCAGATGTGTTTCACAGCCTGTCAGGCTGACGTCTTCTCATATAATTTATGTGTAAAACCCTCCAAAGTAAACCTGGATTATAAAGATTATAATAATGGTGTTGTTGAGGTTAATTCCACACTCAGAACTGTTTATTGTCTCCTCTGCTGCAATCACGCTTCAATATGCGCCCACCATAATTACCTTGTCACATCAGCCATGTGAGTTTGTCTCTGTTACCACCTGTTAGACGCTCATGCCTCCTCCGAGCTTCCTGCTCGTTCAGATCGTCTTACTTTGTTTTTCTGGCGATGGAGGAGGAGGACGGAGTAAACATGTTGGATTTGTATGCAGGCTGCAGAGTGCATGCAGCGTTTGGAAGTGCTGAGAGCGACGGCGAAGGCGAAGTAACAGGCAGATTGAGAGTGGGAGGAGGAGGAAGCACTGCCGCAAATAGAAGCAAAAGGACAGAGAGGTGTTGTTCATACGTTTTGGGGAATCGCCTTCACGTGGTTCACAGAACAGAAGTCCAACGCTGGACAGAAACATTGTGTTCTTGTGGTCGAGATCTTCTGTGGGAATTACTATCAGACTGTCATCCTAACTTGTCAGGAAGACAACAAAGCTTGGAGCTCTAAAGTTCAGCTTTGAAAAATCTTTGGAATGAATCAAAACATGTTGATGGAAACTTGCTAACGACATGCTAACATTCTGATGTTTTGCAGGCCCAACATTTACTATGTTCACCATATTGGTTTACCATGTTAGCATGCTATAATTCGCTAAACCCAGAGTCCAGCTGACCTGATGATGGCTATGTGATGGTCTGAACCACCAAAACCACACTGCTGCTTCAGATAAAAACACTTTATTTACACGGCAGCAGAAGATTGAGGACTTTGGAGATCTGTAACTGCCCGAGCATCCATCAGGACACGCCTACTGCCTGAGGTCATGGGATGAGCTGAGCAACAAATGAACAGCCTGAGTTCATACATCACCTGTACTGCTGCAGTATAACATGAAACATGTGGAGAACGTGAGGTGAGGAACATTTTCATGGACATAAGCGTCTCTAAACTGATTCTCTGTACGTGAACTGCATGTCCCACCTGTAGAAAACACATGAAGGTCAGGTGAGACAATAACTGCAGGAAGTTTGGATGAATTCCAGCAGATTATTTCCTGTGAATATTTAATGACGAATGACTCACCACACAAGAAGTGCCAAATTTCCCCGTTCATGACAACTGTACTGAGGGTGAAGGCTTTGATTGACTTTGCTTCAGAATAGAGTCTAATATTGATGCAAAGTAAATGATGTCCACTAAAACTTGACATATCTATCTTGGTGACTGCGTTTTGTGTCTGACATTATTTCTTTATTAATTCCCTTTTTGTTTTATTGAGTGTAGCTTGTGTTCATTTCATTTCCAAACTGCTGTCTGCAGGGCCTGAACATCACAGCCATCAGATATTGGTTTTCAGCCTTGTTCCATGTCTACAGTTATTTCTTGTTATTCTCTGAATCTTTTATCATTTTATGAACTGTAGATGATGAAACAAAGACGCCCTTGTGACGCTTTGGCAACCTTGGAAACAAGTAACCATCAAGTCATCACCACCATCATAAAAACAGGTCTCAAGCTTCAGTCTGTCCTGTTGTGACGATTCATTTGCTAAATTTACCAACCAAAGGATGAAAAACACAGCAGCACCGACCCAACAGACCAAACCTGCATCAACAAGGCTTTTTTTAATCTAAAACAGCACCAGCTGACACAGGACCGAGTCTGAATGGAGTCCGGACCCACAGGAGGCTTTTCTGCCGGTAATAGATGTGCCTGTGTGCGTCTCAGAGGGCTGACTAAGACTACCGCAGCTATTCTTTTATACTTAGCAAAGACAGCGAGGAGAAAGAAAGAGGCTTCCCGAGCAGCTGTGACAGGCTGAGAAGCAACACAAAGACGGCCCAAAACAAGGAGGGGAAGCAGCAGAGTGGAGCCGGGCCCTCCTGGGTCCTGGATTAATCGAATGTGAGAGCTGCAGCTTTGGAAAGTGGCGGGGGAGGATGGAGGGCCGAGAACATGGAGAGGAAAGGAGGAAGAAAACAAGAAGACAAAAAGCTGTTTTTCTTTAATGCTGCTGTTTCCTCTGCACGGTTACAGTCTTAAATATCATATAGAACGATGGAAAACCAACGGGGATGATACGACCTGATTCCAGCAGCATAAAACAAAGAATCCTGACAGAAAATGGTGTTTTGTTTGAGTCAGAGCCATCAGATACACTATCATCTCACTGCAGATATCTCACTGCATTCCATATGTTTGTACTGTCCTCCAACGTCCTCTTTAATCCTGACGAATCAGCTCTGTTTTTGGTCTCCACCAACTCCTCAGATAAATCTCTGACAGTGTCAGCAGGTCCAGTTTTCTTACAGCTTTGTCTGAGAGTGCTATAGAGTCAACCAAAACAGATTAACAATTAGCTGAAAGTCACCAAAGTTCAGGATGCAAGACAGAAATGCAACATCACAACAACATCAAGTTACTACAACTTTCTGATGAGCTTCCTGTGATCGCTTCAGTGTCAACAAGTTTTTCACGTGACGAAGACGAGCTAAGAGCGAACATTCATGGTCGACTATCAGAAATTCAAAAGAGGTAGAGGTCAGCTGGCCGATGACACCGCCTCCACCTTCATACATTGAAGCAGAAGTGAACAGTGTCATTTACAGACTGCCTTCAAGTGGAAACGTGGAAGTTGTCCTCTGTGGAGGACTTGGTCCTCGATGATGCACAGACACACGGCGAACATGAACAAACATTTAGATACATCCTGTACACACTGATCTGAGATCAGGGAGCCAACAGTCTGAAAACTGAAGCAGCTGTTGATCAATCACACCTCCGACATGTAAAGTAATAACAGATAGACAGGAGGTGGAGGCATCTACAACCAACACATGTACGTTCACACGTTGAATATAGGTCAGTCAAAGTGTTGCACAGAGTTCTCCAAAAATAAAGTCCCAGAAAGCAGCAAAGCCTTTACTCACAGTCAGTGTGGAGCGGGTTCGTCCACATGACGGAGGTCCACATAAAATCCAGTTCATATGCGTCTTCCTCCACCTCGCACAAGTCACCTGTCTCTGTCCTCAGTGATTATTGAACAAAAGAACAACTCAGGACTGAAATTCAAACTGGGTAAGATTTAGTATATCTGCTGCTTCCTCTGATGTCCTCGACTGCTCAGCTTCAACTCATAAGGAGGCACAGGTGAGACTCATCAGGCAGACAGGCCACAAAGAACAGAGACAGGAAATAAAGCCAACAGAGACACGAGGAAGGACTTTCAAAATAAAACAGGAAATTATTCCAAAACCAAGACACGTGTTTCCTGTGAGACAGGGAGGGACTTGTCCTGGATATTGTATTATACACTCACCGGTCACTTTATTAGGCACACCTGTCCAACTGCTCATTAACGCAAAATTCTAATCAGCCAATCACATGGCAGCAACTCAATGCATTTAGACATGTAGATAAGGCCAAGATGATCTGCTCACCAAAACTGGACAACAGAAGATTGGAAAAACGTTGCCTGGTCTGATGAGTCTTGATTTCTGCTGTGACATTTAGATGGTCGGGTCAGAATTTGGTGTCGACAACATGAAAGCATGGCTCCATCCTGCCTTGTATCAACGGTTCAGGCTGCTGCTGGTGTAATGGTGTGAGGGATATTTTCTTGGCACACTTTGGGCCCCTTAGTACCAATTGAGCATTGTTGCAATGCCACAGCCTACCTGAGTATTGTTGCTGACCATGTCCATGTTTATGACCACAGTGTACCCGTCTTCTGATGGCTACTTCCAGCAGGATAACGCGCCATGTCATAAAGCTCGAATCATCTCAGACTGGTTTCTTGAACATGACAATGAGTTCACTGTAGTCAAATGGCCTCCACAGTCACCGGATCTCAATCCAACAGAGCACCTTTGGGATGTGGTGGAACGGGAGATTCGCATCATGAATGTGCAGCTGATAAATCTGCAGCAACTGTGTGATGCTATCATGTCAACATGGACCAAACTCTCTGAGGAATGTTTCCAGTACCTTGTTGAATCTATGCCACGAAGGATTAAGGCAGCTCTGAAGGCAAAAGGGGTCCAACCTGGTACTAGCAAGGTGTACCTAATAAAGTGGCAGGTGAGTGTATATACTGCATTTTAGTATCATTACACTAAAATACAGTAATGTCTTATAATTAAATTAAAACAGTTCATTTTAATGATGACTGAAAATTTACTCTGGTAAAAAACAATGAAATTATAGTTGTATAATATAAAATATCTACTGTTCATTTTATTTATATTATATATTTTATATGATATATTATATTATTATTATACATTATATTAGTTTTTACATGTAACTTTACATAAAAATCTTTTATTGGATATTTAATGATGAATAAGTACAACACATAAAAACAATGCACATAATAAAAACTTATTAAACAAATATTTATGATATTTACAAGAATATACTGTTAATTTTAGATCATATCACTCTTTTTTCTTTTACAGTGCAGTTTGGGAACAGCAATGTGAATGCACTGTTGTGCAAACCAGGCTGTGGAGGTCAATCCCCATCAGTCCCATCAGGGTGGAGTTGTGGTTTGTATCTGAGAGGATGAAAAACCTGCAGCTGATTTATCTCAGAGCGTGAGCGCTGCAGAAATCAGAGATCTGAGAGGAAGCAGGACGAGAAGGTGAAACTCAGTTTTATCAGACGCTCACAGAAGACATGAGAAAGGTCAGAACAGACGGAGAGACGGAAACGCAAATTAAAGAAGAAGAGATGACGACGTTGCTTTCACTGACCTCCAGCTTCATTCTGAATGTTTCATCAGAGATATAATACATATAATAAATAAAACTTAATTCATTTTGTTGTTATCCGCGACTCATTCTGGATCTCATCTCCTTTGTCAGATGACGTGAACCTCCTCCTCAGAGATCAATATACACTGATACCAACATGTTTTCTATTCAGGGCCACATTCCAACAATGATTTTCAGGATCGATCAGAGGTGGGGTCAGTCTTATTCACAGGTCGCAAACAGGAAACAAACCAACAGGTGACTTCACCTTTAACTGGCTAATTATTTTCAGAGAAAGGTGACAGCTTCTGTTGGTCAGAGCATGAGCTGCTGCACTGAAGGTGTGTTCACTGTGTGTTCACTGTGTCCATTGTGTCCACTGTGTTCACTGTGTATTCACTGTGTGTTCACTGTATGTTCACTGTGTGTTCACTGTGTCCACTGAGTGCTCACTGTATTCAATGTATGTTCACTGTGTGTTCACTGTGTGTTCACTGTGTGTTAACTGTATTCACTGTGTGTTCACTGTGTTCACTTTGTGTTCACTGTGTGTTAACTGTATTCACTGTGTGTTCACTGTGTGTTAACTGTATTCACTGTGTGTTCACTGTGTTCACTGTATTCACTGTGTGTTCACTGTGTGTTAACTGTATTCACTGTGTGTTCACTGTGTGTTAACTGTATTCACTGTGTGTTCACTGTGTTCACTGTATTCACTGTGTGTTCACTGTATGTTCACTGTGTTCACTGTATTCACTGTATGTTCACTGTGTCCGCTGTGTGTTCACTGTGTTCACTGTATTCACTGTATGTTCACTGTGTGTCCACTGTGTGTTCACTGTGTGTTCACTGTGTGTTCACTGTATGTTCACTGTGTGTCCACTGTGTGTTCACTGTGTGTTCATTGTGTGTTCACTGTGTGTTCACTGTGTGTTCACTGTGTGTTCACTGTGTTCACTGTGTGTTCATTGTGTGTTCACTGTGTGTTCATTGTGTGTTCACTGTGTGTTCACTGTATGTTCACTGTGTGTTCACTGTGTGTTCATTGTGTGTTCACTGTGTGTTCACTGTGTTCACTGTGTGTTCATTGTGTGTTCACTGTGTTCACTTTGTGTTCACTGTGTGTTAACTGTATTCACTGTGTGTTCACTGTGTTCACTTTGTGTTCACTGTGTGTTAACTGTATTCATTGTGTGTTCACTGTGTGTTAACTGTATTCACTGTGTGTTCACTGTATGTTCACTGTGTTCACTGTATTCACTGTATGTTCACTGTGTCCGCTGTGTGTTCACTGTGTTCACTGTATTCACTGTATGTTCACTGTGTGTTCACTGTGTGTTCACTGTATTCACTGTATGTTCACTGTGTGTCCACTGTGTGTTCACTGTGTGTTCATTGTGTGTTCACTGTGTGTTCACTGTGTGTTCACTGTGTGTTCACTGTGTTCACTGTGTGTTCACTGTGTGTTCACTGTGTGTTCATTGTGTGTTCACTGTGTTCACTGTGTGTTCATTGTGTGTTCACTGTGTTCACTGTGTGTTCACTGTGTGTTCACTGTATGTTCAGTGTGTTCACTGTATGTTCACTGTGTTCACTGTATGTTCACTGTGTGTTCACTGTGTGTTCATTGTGTGTTCACTGTATTCACTGTATGTTCACTGTGTCCGCTGTGTGTTCACTGTGTTCACTGTATTCACTGTATGTTCACTGTGTGTTCACTGTGTGTTCACTGTATTCACTGTATGTTCACTGTGTGTTCACTGTATGTTCACTGTGTGTTCACTGTGTTCACTGTGTGTTCACTGTGTGTTCATTGTGTGTTCACTGTGTTCACTGTGTGTTCACTGTGTGTTCACTGTATGTTCACTGTATGTTCACTGTGTTCACTGTATGTTCACTGTGTGTTCACTGTGTGTTCACTGTGTGTTCATTGTGTGTTCACTGTGTGTTCATTGTGTGTTCACTGTGTGTTCACTGTGTTCACTGTGTGTTCACTGTGTGTTCATTGTGTGTTCACTGTGTGTTCACTGTGTGTTCATTGTGTGTTCACTGTGTGTTCACTGTGTTCACTGTGTGTTCACTGTGTATTCACTGTGTATTTATTGTGTGTTCACTGTGTGTTCATGTCTCAGGTTGATGAGTAGACTCATTAAACTATCTCGTCGCTGCTCGTTGACTGTACTTCCTGTTTTGTTATTGGACATAAATTTTACAGAGCAAACTGAAAAACTGAACTTGTCTCTTTGTTTTTATGAGCAGTGGTTCTCTTGTTCATTTTATTTCACAGGGTAGGCGTCTGCTCACCACCGTGTGTCAGATAATTAGAGTGGTAGGTGTGTTTTGTTTTTAATGCATGCTAATGGGAACTAGTGGGAGCTAACGGGAGCTAATGGATGCTAATGGGAGCTAACGGGCTCCATACACTGTTATGACTTCCACATATGTGACAATAAAACAGGGAGTGATATTTACTGAGATTAAAGTTGCTGCATTTATTTGGTTCCAACTACCTCTGAGGGTGCAACCCCCTTGCTTCTTCCTGTCAAACATGAGGTCAGTTTGTCTGTGGCAGGCTCCATGGACCAGAGTGTATCAAGACACAGACAAGACCAAGACTTTGAGGGCTTGAGAAATCAAGACCCAGATTGAGGTACTGCAAGACTGAGTCAAGACCAAGACTGAGATAAGACTGTTTGGGTCACCTCATTAAGCATCACCATGAAGTTCTTTTGCAGATGAACTCTTGAAGAAATTCCGAGTCCTCTTTGTCTGAGACTGAGACGAGACTGAGACCTTTAAAAAGTCTCAGCTCAGCTGGCAGAGCAGCTGCAGCATGTACGAAGGCTTGTTGTGGTAACCCAGGGTTCGAATCTGACCTGTGGCTCATTCCCCGTTTCACTCTTCAGCTGTCTCTATCAAAATAAAGCTTCTTCGTTCTGTGGTTTGATCTTCAACTTTCAGAACTTTCTTTTTCTGATGACAGAGTGAGACAGTTTTAATTTCGATGTGACCCGTTTACTGCCCTGTCTGCACAGTAAAAATCTTTTTCTGGCTCTGACCCGAGTCATGATCCACCGGAGGGGTTGGCGGGTTGGTTGGTTGGTTTGTTGGGGGGGCAGCGGTCCAGAGAGCGAAGCCTTAATGTGTTTGTGGTGCGACGCTGGTGCCAACTCGGCCATTTAGGAACATCAGGGGCGTAATGAGGCGAGAGCAGCTGTGGAACAGATGACTCTTCTCTCACAGGGGAAAATAATTAGCCTTGCATCTCATCCACCACCACCACCTCCACCTCCCGTCCTGGTCAACATCTGACCCATTTACCTTCAGAAATCTGTTCTGTTTGTGTACAAATATGATGAGATCAGATGAACGAGCTTCAGGCTGGAATTTCATTTTTCTTTATTTAATTATGACTCACAGTTTAAATGAATTAATGCTGTCAGTAGGCTATTTCAGCATAATCTTGACTAAAACAGATTTCATGCAGGTACACTTGAATATCTGCTATTCTGCACACAGCTTACTGTAGGGCTATTAAGGCCACGCCCCCTACCTGCACAGGCGATTTCTCTACCTGGACCACAATTTCGAGCCCAGAGCACACAGAGACTGTTGCAGACAGATTTGAGCTTGTGGACTGCATAATATTCAATAAAATAATTCAAACTTGAAGTTCAACTTACAAATAAATCTGTTGAAATGTTTTTTGAATTGTTTTATTTTGCATGTTTATATTTGTGTTTGGATATGATACAGTTTGTTTAAGTTATACACAATTTAAAGTTCACATTAATTAATTCATATTAATTTCCATGAAAACACATGAAGTTTTCAGAAAGTGTCTGGAAATTTACCATAAATGTTCCGCCCCTTTACAACCCTAATCACATCTTCATCATCTGCTGTAAGAGAGGAACAAGAAGGGAAGCCATCATCAGCTCAGGAGGTGGAGCACGTCGTCTGTTGACGGGAAAGTTACGTCATCGGTGTATGAATGGGTTAATGTAATGTGTTTACAGACACTGTGAGTTTTATGGTTTTATAAATGAAATATCTCGCATTTAAAGTATTTGCATTGGTCACCTGTTAGTGAATATTGATTTTAAGATTCTCTTATTAGTTCTTAAATCGTTGAGCAGCACCAACCCGTTTCTGAAGGACTGCAGCTGTCAATTTAATTTTTATGATTTGATTTTAACATTTTATTGTTTTATTTTTAAGTCTGGATTTCTTTTGAATTTATAATCAATTTTATTCTAACTTTGTGCTGCATGTTTGCATGAATCAGAATCAGATTTATTGCCAAGTAGGTTACCTACAAGGAATTTGACTTGGTGCAGAATAAATATTATTAAGTAAAAAAATAAAAAGGAAGATAAAAAAAAAACAAGTATTAAACAATATAAATATATATACAATATCTTCTAAAACGAAAAGTGTTAAAAAATAAAGTCTGAGTTTATATGAGACAGAAATCTTAAAAACTAAAGCAGTTTTATCAAAAGTCTGATGACTTCAATGATGTGCTTTGAACTCTATTTTCCAATTAAGACATGATGAATGTGAAATCAGGAGTTTTCAAGTTGTCTCGTGTCTCCACAGAATATTTCATGTTTCCACCTCAAACAGAAAGAGTTTTTTTTAAACTTACTAAAAATATTTGCTGATTTAACAAGCAGGTACGGCTCGTTGTCACCTTCAGGAGGTGAAGAAGAAGAAACAGGTGGAAGAGGTGTGAATGCATCTCACTGATTAATACTGTGACCTAAAATCACTACGACTGAAGTACTTTTATTAGAACTGCTCTCACCTCCATCTCTGCATCCATTCATACATCAGACTGATGACATCTGCAGCATGTTTACATCATATTTATGAGATTTATGTGGTTTCTAGAGAAAAATAGTCAGTGTTATTTTGTAATGTTGTACAATTGACTTCTCTTCAGCTGTTAATTGATCCATTCTCCTATATTTTAGCAGATATTTTAAAGAGCAATCTTAACACTGATTCTTGCCTGTCTGTTGGAGAGAGTGAATGGCTTGTTATAAAAATCAGGAACATACTGGGGTCCAGACGTTTTTAATTCATACAATGTGTGTATCCTGTTATTTACAGGTCTCGTATGAATTTCTCTTTTCCTCTTTGTTTTGCTGAGGCGGCAGGGACAGATTAAGTTCAGCTATAAATTAAGTTGAGGTAATTCACCGTGGTTCAACAGTTGGAGACAGGTTAGGGAGGTATTATTTGGACAAAGGAACAATCTGTTGGTTACTGATCCGAAAACTAAAAAAGACATTATGACGTTACCTGTATCAATGGGAAGGTGTCTGAGACAGCCCATTAGAAATGTATAAGAACTGCCAAGGCTCTTCACGGGGCCTTTTTCTCTGGAACCCCTTTTGTATGTTGCACTGCTAAACGCTCCTTCTTTTACGAGAATAATAAATTCAACTTAAACTTTGATACTTTGAATCCAGTCTTTCTAACTGAAGGGTCACTCTTGAAAAAAATTCCTTAACATGGCTTTTAACCTGACATCCCTTTTTCTTCCACGTCTGCATCCTCTCCTCTGTTTCACTTATTTTATTTGCGGACATGAGCATCATATTAAGTTTACAGAGGACTCTGTAATAGTGTCACTGCTGACGAGTGATGACCCTGAACATGGCATCATTTTAAATTATTTTACCGTTTATTAACATTAATGTGACTAAAACTAAAGATGCCGTCCGCTCTTCTAACATCATAGATGGTCCAGCTGTGGACGTTGCAGAACAATCTTGGTATTAATATCGATGATAAACTGACCTTCGAGCCAAACGTTCTTTTAATATAAAGAATGTCAACAGAAATGTTTTATTGAGTCTGTTCTTACCGTGTGAGCTGGTCCCTCACTTTTAAAAATAAAACAGATTACAGTGCAAAGTTAAACAGTAACAAGAGTTAAATGTCTTGTATGAGACGAGGACACTAAAGAAAGCATGACCTCGAACCAGCTCAGCCCCTGAACAGCAGCATTATGTTCTTACCTAAATGTAAAACTAACAGACACAAAAACTCCTTTGTTCCAGCTGTTCGGCCTTTTTAATAATGAAATGTGAAGTGTAGAAATGTTATGTTGCATGTATTTATTGTATCTTCACTGTATTTTGTTAAATCGTTGGTACTATGTGTTGATTCAATTGGACCGAGTGAATCGCGTCGTAAAATGAATGTACATGTTGTTAATTACCTGAAAAAGTTTCATCCAAAGCTTTTTATGATATTTAACAACAACGACAATACAACAAGAACACACACACACACACACACACACACACACACACAGTTATTGTGGAGTACCACCACCACCACGCCTGCTGTGCCAACCTGACCCAGCATCGTGAGGGTTTTCCACACTGTAAAAAATGTGTGTAGATTTTACAGTGAAAAACTGTCAAATCATCTCAGTAAAATATTTCAAAACCTTCTATGTTAGCTGTGTTTGTTAGCTGCTGTTAGCTAATGTTATTTACATTATACATGTAAAATAATTTATACAGAAGTCATATTTGCCTTATATACCTTATTTACCTCATTGTTTCATTGTAGAATCTACAAACATTATGAAATATGGAATAAAACACAGACCTTAAATGTGGAAATCAGCAGTATTAACACCCTTTAATGTAATATTAGAAAATTATACCACAATTATTATGGCTGAGGTGTGGTGGTGTTGTTGGGGTGGTGTTGGTGTTGGTGCTGGTGGTGTTGCTAGTGGTGGTGTTGGGATGGTGTTGGTGTTGCTGGTGGTGGTGGTGGTGCTGGTGGTGTTGGTGTTGGTGGTGTTGCTGGTGTTGGTGCTGGTGGTGGTGTTGGTGTTGCTGGTGGTGGTGTTGGGATGGTGTTGGTGTTGCTGGTGGTGGTGTTGGGGTGGTGGTGTTGGTGTTGGTCGTGGTGCTGGTGGTGGTGCTGGGATGGTGTTGGTGCTGGTGGTGTTGGTGTTGGTGTTGGTGCTGGTGGTGTTGGTGTTGGTGGTGGTGTTGGTGGTGTTGGGGTGGTGGTGTTGGTGTTGGTTCTGGTGGTGTTGGGGTGGTGGTGCTGGTGGTGTTGGTGTTGGTGGTGGTGTTGGTTCTGGTGGTGTTGGTGTTGGTGCTGGTGGTGTTGGTGCTGGTGGTGTTGGTGGTGGTGCTGGTGCTGGTGGTGTTGGTGGTGGTGCTGTTGGTGTTGGTGTGGGTGTGGGTGGTGGTGCTGGTGGTGTTGGTGTGGGTGTTGGTGTTGGTACTGGTGGTGTTGGTGTTGGTGGTGGTGCTGGTGGTGTTGGGGTGCTGGTGGTGTTGGTGGTGGTGGTGGTGGTGGTGGTGTTGGTGGTGGTGCTGTTGGTGTTGGTGTGGGTGGTGGTGCTGGTGGTGTTGGGGTGCTGGTGCTGGTGGTGTTGGGTGGTGGTGCTGGTGGTGTTGGTGGTGCTGGTGCTGGTGGTGTTGGTGGTGGTGGTGGTACTGGTGGTGTTGGTGGTGGTGCTGTTGGTGTTGTGTGGTGGTGCTGGTGGTGTTGGGTGGTGGTGCTGGTGGTGTTGGTGTTGGGTGGTGGTGCTGGTGGTGTTGGTGGTGGTGCTGGTGCTGGTGCTGGTGGTGGTGCTGTTGGTGTTGGTGTGGGTGTGGGTGGTGGTGCTGGTGGTGTTGGGTGGTGGTGCTGGTGGTGTTGGTGTTGGGTGGTGGTGCTGGTGGTGTTGGTGTGGGTGTGGGTGGTGGTGCTGGTGGTGTTGGTGGTGGTGCTGTTGGTGTGGGTGTGGGTGGTGGTGCTGGTGGTGTTGGGTGGTGGTGCTGGTGGTGTTGGGTGGTGGTGCTGGCGGACCGCCCTACCTGGAACAGTCGCAGGATGTTGGCCACCATGATGGACACGGAGCTGGCCGAAGCTCCGATCACCCCGACAACTTTCTCCGGCTTGACGAACACCGGCGGCTCCCCGTTGGTGCACCTCACGTCGGACGTGTCCTTCTGGATGAGCGCCTGGACGAAAGTCAGCGACTGCTCCAGCGCGTACGTGTCCCGGGAGCAGGTGTCCAAGATCCGAGCGCCCAGCGTGACGTTGGGCAGCAGCTCCTCGTCTCCGTTGATCTGATCCAGGGCGTACATCATCGCCTCCAGCCGGTGGATGCCGTTCTCCTTCTTGATGTCCCCGCACGGCATCCCGGGGACCCCCCTGGCGTGCACGGGGAAAAGCCCCCCCAGCGTCACGTCGCCTTCCACCCGGATCGAGTGCGGCGCGTAAACCTCCTGAGAGCCCGCGAGGTCCAGGAAGGCGTGAAGCATCCACAACACCCGGAACGTGAAACCCGCCTTCAGTTGCGGGAGATGCTCGCAGTGCGTGTGCGTGGCCATGGTTGTGATCCGCGTCCCTCCACCACGCAGAGTTCAACAGCACACCGCAATGAAAAAAAAAACACGCCGAACCGCCGCGGAGGTGCGGGGCACTTTATTTAGGGCACTTTACCGAACCCCACAGTTCATTCCCGTCCAAAGATCCAAACGAGAGCTGATCAGAACCCGCACACAGAAACCCGCCTCAGACCCGCATTCAGCAGCGCGGTGTCCGTGTGAGGAGCCGCCGCCGCTGCATGCAGCCACGGGCGCTTGTTGCTCTCCGAGCATCCATCCCCAGAAACACGCACACACACACACACGCGCGCACACACACCGAAAACAAGCTCCGTTAACTCCAGTCCAGGTAATCCGTGTTCGGATGTGTGAAGACCGAACCAGGTTCGGCTCCGGAGTCACCGATCAGCTCACACCTGCGGATCAGGCGGGAATAGTTTCCAAGGTGTGAGGACGAACTCCGCGGACACGCTCCTCATCCCTCCGCTCCGGGCTCCGGTTCTGGTCTGGGACCGGGTCCGGGTCCGGGTCCACTCCACGGCGCCTGGGCTGAGCAGTGTGGTTCTGTGCTCGGTGTGTCTGCGCTCAAAGTGTCCGGATAACAGGAACAGGAGGAGACCCCCTCCTCTCTCTCTGCCATCCACCAACCCGCTGTCACACGCACAGTCACGCAACCACACGCGCACACGCCACCCACGCGCGTTCTTGTAACCATCAGTGAGGTTCTCACAGTGAGCACGAGCACACTGAAGAATGAATGAAACACGTCACCAAGAACTCCAGAACCGGGTTCTGATCCGGTTCTGGCTGCAGCTCATCAGCACGAGCACAACACAAGCATTTTATTTTGAAATATCAGATTATAGATCATGCTGATGCCCCAGCTCTCTGATTTACAGAGTTTATGAAGGACAGTGAAGTAAACTGATGACAACTGTAGCTGCTGTTAGCTCATGTTAGCTCAGTTTGTTAGCCACTGTTAGCTCATATTAGCTGAAATGTTCGATGTGAAAGAATAGAGTAGATATTATATATATATAGTATATACCTGAGGCATAACCACACACACACACAGGTCAGAGACATGCAAATGTGTGGAGATGAAGGAGTGATGGCAGAGCAGCAGCCTGGGAGCAGTTACGTTGTTGGTGCCTTGCTCACCTGAGCAGTGCCGAGGAGGCGGACAGACGATCACAGATCAGAGCGTTTGTCACTTCATGTGTTTGTTTGTTCAGTCGACGTGTCGTCCTGCTTTTTCTTCAGTCCTTCGTCAGAGTCTCTGAGGACAGACAGACTGTGTGGACTGTAAACGTCCCCTCAGGTCTTCCATGAATCCATGAATAAAATGTGACGTGACATCCCTCCAGAATTGGAATGCAGCCACAATCTACTTCACATTCATCTCCTGGAGTCAAAATCCGGTCCAGGTCCAATTCTGATTCACTGATTTGATTAATGACAGAGTCTCATTAAAAAGACATTAAGACTGTCTAAAACCTGGACGTAGTCTCTGTGACATCCCCGCAGACTGTCTAAAACCTGGACGTAGTCTCCGTGACATCCCCGCAGACTGTCTAAAACCTGGACGTAGTCTCCGTGACATCCCACAGACTGTCTAAAACCTGGACGTAGTCTCTGAGACGTCCCCGCAGACTGTCTAAAACCTGGACGTAGTCTCTGTGACGTCCCCGCAGACTGTCTAAAACCTGGACGTAGTCTCCAAGACGTCCCCGCAGACTGTCTAAAACCTGGACGTAGTCTCTGTGACGTCCCCGCAGACTGTCTAAAACCTGGACGTAGTCTCCGTGACGTCCCACAGACTGTCTAAAACCTGGACGTAGTCTCCAAGACGTCCCCGCAGACTGTCTAAAACCTGGACGTAGTCTCTGTGACGTCCCCGCAGACTGTCTAAAACCTGGACGTAGTCTCCGTGACGTCCCACAGACTGTCTAAAACCTGGACGTAGTCTCTGAGACGTCCCCGCAGACTGTCTAAAACCTGGACGTAGTCTCTGTGACGTCCCCGCAGACTGTCTAAAACCTGGACGTAGTCTCCAAGACGTCCCCGCAGACTGTCTAAAACCTGGACGTAGTCTCTGTGACGTCCCCGCAGACTGTCTAAAACCTGGACGTAGTCTCTGTGACGTCCCCGCAGACTGTCTAAAACCTGGACGTAGTCTCCAAGACGTCCCCGCAGACTGTCTAAAACCTGGACGTAGTCTCTGTGACGTCCCCGCAGACTGTCTAAAACCTGGACGTAGTCTCCGTGACGTCCCACAGACTGTCTAAAACCTGGACGTAGTCTCCGTGACGTCCCCGCAGACTGTCTAAAACCTGGACGTAGTCTCTGTGACGTCCCCGCAGACTGTCTAAAACCTGGATGTAGTCTCTGTGACGTCCCACAGACTGTCTAAAACCTGGACGTAGTCTCTGTGACGTCCCCGCAGACTGTCTAAAACCTGGACGTAGTCTCCGTGACGGCCCCGCAGACTGTCTAAAACCTGGACGTAGTCTCTGAGACGTCCGCCGCCTGTTGTTCTGGTTCTGACAGGCTGATTCTGTTCAGCAGTTTCTAAAGATGTTTTTATATGTTTTTTTACAGTGTAATCAACCAGCTGTTTAGGTTTGAACAGATTTGCCACCCGTCCTTCAACCTGAGGAGGACAAACTCAGTGTCAGTATCGTCATTTAACATTTCCTGTTGAATGGCTCGTTAAACTTTGACATCAAAGTTCAAGGTTCAACGAGGAACCTTACTCTTTTCATTGTTTTTGGACGTCTGTGTGGTCCTGTGTGAAACTTTAATGAACTCAGTCCAAGTCATGTGGATCGCCACGTTCTGCAGCTCCAAACGTTCAACACTTCTGATTCCTGTTGACACTTTCTCTGATCTATTGTCTTTGCCCCCCCCTGCCGCCCGGTTACACTTCCTGCCCCAGGATTCACCTCAGGAGAGCCGAGGACTGGCACAGCGTGTCTTGACCCTGAAAACTTGACACCAGGGAACTCTTTTCTGAAAGAGTTTGTCCACATCACCAAGTCCAAGCGATTCCTTTCACGATGCATCACTTCACGTTGTCTCACTGCTTTTCTGTCACTTTCCGTTGGATGCTTACATCACGAGAAGGCGACCTTCAGAGAAAGTGAAAAATGAGTCTCTGAAACGTTACAAAAACATTCTTCCTTTTTTTGGTTAAGCACTCAAGGACGCTCGAGCCAAAACACATTTGATGAATGATTCATGTTTATTTCTGTCAAAGACAAACTGTCTGTTTGATTCCATAAGAAAACGTGTTAACACATTACAGAGCGATTGAATTGTGGGATTGGATTCGGCTCAGACGGCTATCAGACTGAATATAATGAACCTCGAACAATCACTGCTGCCAGACGCTCGCGGCTTCACGGAGAGGAGCTGCCCTGGTAATTACAGGGGCCGTTAGAGAAATGACAGCTCGTACATTTGATACCAACAACTGCAGAGTCCGTCAGATTCACACATGTCAGAGCGTCCTTGAAGGATTCGACTACCTGCACAACTGCTGCACCAGTCACCCTGCATGCCCGTGGAGGCACCAGATTCTGCTTCCTGTAATATGATGTGAAATATAACGAGGAAGTGAAGTGGTATACAGGTGTGATCGGGGGAAAAGTGAGACTCAGGTTGGACTACGACACCTGAGGTTGTAAGGTGTGCAGTTAGCAACATGGCTGATCAAGCTAGAGACAGTTAGCAGTTCACTGCTTTCCAATATTTCCATCATAAAGTCTGTAAATCACCTCGGTAGTGTAACATTCCCTGTTGGTCTCAGAGGCTGTGCTCCAACCAAGTCTGGCCCAGCTGCTGGTCCTGGTTCTGTTGACTGCTAGTAGCAGATTCAGTTAACAGCAGATAATTAGTGGCTGGAGCTAGCATGAGCGTCTGCCTTCCAGTGAACACGGCCAGACAGAACCCAACTTCAGAACCAGTAGTGAGCAGTATTCTGGCAGGGAGTACAGTAGCCTACCAAGGTGGTTTTCTTGCTGTGTACAGGTGACAAATGGGACAGAAAGTCTGACTTCATGGGAACTTGAAGAGAAACTACTGGTTGTTTCAAAGTTCCTGTAATAAACATAAAAAGTTATCCTGATCACTAAATGTGTTGATGAAGGTTTAAAACTTACCTTCTAGGAGCCACACTGGACGATATCAAGTCTGAGATACTCTGTGCTGCTTGTTTATATATTGACTCCTAACAAGGTGAGTGTACCTGACACTGAGAGGCAGGGGGTGGAGCTTCAGCTGAGATGGTAGATGGAGTTAGAGTGCCATCGGTTTAGTTACATTTAGGTACTCTGGACACACTCTCAGAGTAACCTTTGTTCAGGTACAAAGGTCAGGTGGGAGTTAAACTCTCTTTTATCGTCTCACACAAACACACAGTGCTCTTTCTAACATTTGGAGTAATTGATGCTTTCATTACGTAACCTTCTGAATCTCGTTTTTATGCTTAATTCATGAAGCTCGCTCTTCTCTGCAGCACGACTTCAGGGATGGATGAACCAATTTTAGCTTCTTTGCGTTGGCATCTTTTGGGCTGTTGGAATTGATTTGAAGACGTTAGACACACATAAATCAAAGAATGGATTAGGCACTGTCTATATCACTAAACTCTGATGTCCCTGCTGACCCACAATCCCCTGCAGTCCTGCCATGAACAGCATTAATACTGCGGAGTGATTTTCTGTAATGCTGCTTAAAAAGATTCAGAGAACACACCACATGCATAAATTTAGACTTCACAAATGTTGAACTGAACTTTGGACACAAAACAAGAAGACCGACAAAGAAAAGACAAAGATGACTGTTGACAGATGGAGCAAGAAGATCTAACTGCATCCAGGTTTTAGACAGTCTGCGGGGACGTCATGGAGACTACGTCCAGGTTTTAGACAGTCTGCAGGGACGTCGCAGAGTCTACGTCCAGGTTTTAGACAGTCTGCAGGGACGTCGCAGAGACTACGTCCAGGTTTTAGACAGTCTGCGGGGACGTCACATAGACTACGTCCAGGTTTTAGACAGTCTGCAGGGACGTCGCAGAGACTACGTCCAGGTTTTAGACAGTCTGCGGGGACGTCGCAGAGTCTACGTCCAGGTTTTAGACAGTCTGCGGGGACGTCGCAGAGACTACGTCCAGGTTTTAGACATTAGGTTCCGTCAGCAGACTTCAGTAAATCAAACACCCTGAAAAAAAGTCTGAACGTCTATTATGTATTACATATTTCATCTCCAGTGTTAACCAGCCGTGACTGTGCAGATGATGTTGGCTCTGATGAAGACGTGCAGAGGAAACTTTAATAAAGCTGTCACGGATACCTCCTAACGTACACAAACACAAAATACTTGTGTACTCTGAGTACTCCTCTTTCAGTCTGCTCCAGCTGTTCAAACATACGGCTCTTCACTCCATGTCATGTTTAAGAACACTGTATCGTATCGGGAGCGTTTAGTTCAGGACGATAAGAGAAGGAGTCACCGGTGGCTCGACTCCAGTCGCTCCTCCTGCCATCTGATTACAACCTCAGCCTGCCAAGAGCGCCGCAGACGTGTGCTGGTGATTAATTATGGTTATTTTTAATTTTACACTTGGAAATGTCAGCCAGCTGATCAGGTAACAGGTACCTAATCACACCGTGAGGACTTAAGTTATGTATTAAATTAGTGAAGAAGCCAGCGGCTCCTGAAGCTTCAGTGATCTTTTATTGATAAAGAAAGAAGCCGTGATTGAACGCAGAGTATGAGCACGCTGAACCCTGCCTCGCCGAGCACGAGGTAATTATCTTCAGAACCATGAAGAGTAATTAGAATACATGAAGAATACTAGAATAATAGTCTCCGTGTCCATCTGTGGATTTTAGACTAATCTCAGTGTGCCTCCAATCCAGATTACCAACAATAAAAGCTGTGTGTTTGTGTGAGACAATAAGACAGCTGTGTACACCTGACCTTCGTACCTGAATGGTGAACAGGATGGTAGACAGCATGACTCAGCAGAATTCCTCTAATTCGACCTGAATGAAAACACTTTTACAAACAGAATCATCTCGACTTTATAAAAATCGTTGATGTATTTTGAATCATTGAAAACATATTCTACATGTTGGAAACATTTCACAGATGTAATTAAACATGGATTTGAATGTGTGCAAACTTTATAATCTGAACAATGATTCAAACATTTTTATGATTTGAACTTTGATCCGATTTTCCTTTAAGACATAAACATCATGAATATAATGATCTCTTTATCCTCTCTGTTCCACTGTCACACCTTTATTATAAGTTCTTCTTCATCATTAGTGTCAATGAATGGAAACATCTTGTTAGTGAAAGTGTGTGTGAAGGTGTGTATGTGTGTGTGTGTTAGGACCTGTTTGGATGGTGATTGTGCTGAATATTCATCTTTTAAGAAAAACATTCTCCAGAATAAAGAGTCTATGTTTTCCTCTGGGCAGACTCTGCTAACACACCCAGAAACCAGCCTGTCTCCAACCTCGACATCCCAGCTGTGAGTCCCTGAGTTAAATCCTTCAGAGCCCAGAACACGGCAGTAATAATCAAACCTCTCTGGATTGTCAGGAAGCTGCTGTTCCTCTCCTCGTCTCACACTGGTCAGATCTTCAGACAGGATCAGTTCTGGATGAGCAGTGTTTGGATCCAGAACCACAGGAGTGTAGGAGACCATGTCCTTCATGGTGCTCCAGATGTTGAAGGTCAGGTTGCCCAGGTGTTTGGCCTCGTCTATCAGAGCTCCTGAGGGCAGCTGTGGATCATCCAGCAGGGGGCGCTGCTGGACTCTTTGCACTGCAGCCTTGTAGTTGTGCAGGAATGAGACGTCTTCAGCTCTCAGCTCGTCCTCTGTGGCTCTGACGGTGTCTGAAAGAGCTGCTATCTCTCTGCTCAGAGCCTCCATCTTCTCCTTCATCATCTGACTCTTCTGCTCCTCTTCCTCCCTCAGTGCAGCCATCCTGGCCTCCTCTTCCTCTTCTAGAAACTGGTGAAGCTTCTTGAACTGATCCTTAATCTGCCTCTCTGTGCGTCGGGCCTGGACCTTCACGTGTTCTGCTGTTTGATCCAACTTCACTTGAACTTCTTCAAAAACCTTTAACTTCTCCTTTAAGGGCTGCAGAGTCTCCTGAAGGTTCTTCTTGTGTTGTCGTGCAGCTTCATCGATGGGTCTGAATCTGTGGTCGGTGTGTTTTTCTGAATCTCTGCAGACGAGACACACCGGCTGTTGATGGTCCAGACAGAAGAGTCTGAGTTTCTCAGAGTGCAGACTGCAGAGAGCCTCTGAAGATCTCTGATCTCTCTCCAACAAGAAGGCCTCTCCAACAAGAAGGCCTCACAAAGGTTCACGCAAGGATCTGGAAGCCATTTAGTCTCTGAGTGAAGCTGAAAACACAACAGACAGAAAGTACAGTCAGTCATGGCTCCCTAATGTGGACTGACTGAACTATGAACTATGTTCAAAGCAGTAAAAACAGAGTGTATGGATGAGTCCGGAAATGATCTCTGTAAGCATGCAAACATTAGCTCCAACATTTCAAAGTACATCTTGTATATTGAAGTACTGACCTCTGCCTCTTCACCTCCAGCAGCTTCTTTCAGCTATGGAGACAAAATGAGTGTTCACCACTCAGCATCTCTGCAATACGAAGATCGGGACTTTATTTCTGGTGTTTTGATTCACTGGGAATGGTTTTAAAATGAAGTCCGGCTCCGTAAACCTGTATCATGCAGAGGATAGTGTAAGCACGTTACCTTTCGTCTGCTGAGCACCAGCTCAGATTAAACTGTCATTGCCAGAAATGAAATCACAAATCAGCGAGTTAATTACAGTTCTTCCAGAGGAGCTTTTCAAGTCAGTGTACATTTAGTGTGATCATTACAATCCTGGAAAGTCATTACAAAGACTCATTGGGAGACACAAGAAAATCTTTCTTTGATTTATGTTTGTATCCTTCAGGGAGTTGGTGCTCTGACGGATCAGACTGTGACCTCTGCCGACCCAGCAGTGGGTCATTAAGAACACCTGAGAACACCTGTGGGACATTGGGGTCATCTGTGGATCTGACTCTAGAGTGGTGATAGACTCCCCACAGTCAATTAGAAGTGAAGAAGCCTCGTGGATGAAACATCTTCACGCTAAGATTTTACTTGACTCTGCTTTCATGGATGTAA
The DNA here is from genome assembly GCA_023373845.1 of Nibea coibor. Classification (NCBI taxonomy): domain Eukaryota; kingdom Metazoa; phylum Chordata; class Actinopteri; family Sciaenidae; genus Nibea; species Nibea coibor. The sequence goes on from CM041734.1 coordinate 332,825, forward strand.
TACATGGTTGCAATATGTAGTGTTAAGCTTGGAAACTTGTGAAGCATTTTTAATTTTGACTGATCGCTCTTAGTAAAAAGTGAATTCATTTCGGATATATTCTTCAGAGGAGGTCATTTTTCATCGTCTGTTTGTGATCCAGTCTAAAGAGATACTGACACAATGTTATAAACGTGTTGATTCTTATGAGTCCTTTAGGACCGACAGGGTTAAAGGAGTCCACTCTCTAGATTCAATATATTTGTGAGTAAATCCACGCTGTATCCACACTCTTACAAGCCTCTGAGCTTTATTCACAACCAACACTGACCTGTCATCAGGTGAATGGTGTCTCTGCCCCTTGTACGTCTGTGCTCACACTATGTAACTTTGGCCCACCTAGAAGAAGAAGAAGAGGCGTTCAGGCCCAGCAGTCAGCAGCTTCTATGGACATGATGGCAGAGGAGCAGAGAGTGAAGAGGACGCTGACGGAGGAAGCTAAGAAGAGAAAAGGAGAGAGGACTTGGACTTTTTTCCTTGCTCATACTTTATCTTCTTGAAGCTGACAACATGTCTGAACTTTTACTGCTGACACAAATTAATCAAACTTCAGTTCCTTCCAGAAAATACTGATCTCAAGTCAGACTCTAATCATGCAATGAAAGATTACTTCCTCTGTCACTGGACGTGAGTAAAAGTGGAAGCTGTGCTCACGTCTTCACACGTTGAAACGATGCAGTAAGTACACGGAGAAGGTGAGTTTGTTTTGAAGGTGATAACAGCATTTCCACAGTGATCATGTCAGGATTGATGGTTTTTGTCATGAACTGACTGAGGTTTTCAAAAACAGCCTGTTAAGGATTGTAATCCAGAAAATGATGTGATCGTTGATTTGTCTTACAGAGATCCTCAAACGCAGATCATTCCCCCACTGTTGTTTTTAGACAGTGAACTCTCAGGCAATCATAAATCATACTTTTCCTGTTCGAAGCAGAACAAGACGTCCCGTACAGAAGCAATTCATCACGTTAATAAACGTGTCACCACTGTGCTCTTTCATGTTCTTACTGAACTCAAAGATGGAGGAGTTCATCTGTAGATTTAAAGTGTTCAGATTAAAATGAACAGGAGGAATTAATTCTGTGAAAATGGAACTTTTAAACTGACTTTGTTTGTTTGAGAGTTGAGACGGTCAAGCATTAGGACCCAGACAGGAGTTTCTGTCTTTGTTTCATATTAGAACAGCCCATCATCATCCAGGTCAGCAGCAGCAGCTAATATTCCTGACTAGTCCAGCAGCAGTCAGCCCAGCTCAGCGTCTGTCTTTCAGCCTTTTATTTCACCAAGCTCTCACCAACCAAGAGAGTCACAGAGAGTTGAGGCGGAGCAGCCGGAGGACATCAGAGGGAAAACCAGGAAACATTTTCTCCATAAAATCTGATCCAGTTTCACCAGAATCAGTGAAATAGTTGGTGTGTGTGACTTAGTGCCGTAAAGCGTTACGTACTTCTCCCGACCCGGAGCCCAAAGTTACATAGTGTGAGAACAGACGTACGACTGACAGAGACACCGTTCACCTGATCACAGCTGATCACAGGTCAGCTGATCACAGGTCACCTGATCACAGGTCAGCTGATCACAGGTCAGTGTGGGTCAACAGGAGGTCTCAGACGTCAGTTTTTCACAGGAAAATAACAAAATGTTGATTTAAACACATCATTCATGAATATTTTGATCACATATATGATTATTTCCTCTGGTCTCTGTGAGTCTGTGGTCTTGCTTCAGTCTTACACTGTTTTCATCAAACCTTTTTTTCAGTGAAATCCTCTGGCTCTATCTGCACCATAACACTGCTGTGACTGACTGAAGGTTAAGTGACTTCCACAAGGTCAGCAGAAACCACTTGTCCAATTTCCTCTCCGAGATTACTCAGTCAGCTCAGCGGGTTCAAACCGGTATCCATCTGGTCACGAGCAGAGTGCCTTAAACCCGAGCACTGGTTGGCCTGATCATAAACAGTAGCTGATTGACCAAGAGGGCTGTTGGTGTCGTACATCCTCTTGACCAGGATTCAAGAGTTTGAAAAAAAGCGTGTCTCGAATTAAAACTAAAAAAATCTGTGTACCTTACTGTGTAAATATCTCTTGTTACAACATGAAAACCTGCGACTTATATTCAAGTGTGGCCTATTATATATAAAAATGTATTTGCATTTAAAATTTATATTCAGGTGCGCTCAACAGTCTTTTTAGGGCAAACCTCTGTGTGTACAGCAGCTTTGTCATCGGTTCGTCTTCAGCGTCTCCAGATAGACACCATCTCAGTCTTCAGCATCAAACCCGCAAGCTGAACTGCAGAGACCTTGAGGGAACACTCTGTGACCTGCACGTCTGCTTTTCTTCTCACATGAACCGAAGGAAGGAAGTAAGGAAGGAAGGAAGGCTGTCACATTCACAACATAAGCTATAATCATCATCATCATCATAGTCAGCAGCAGGCATGGCATTCTAACCAGATGATTATCACTCTGTCTTTCTAATATTGTATTTAAATGTTTGAACGAGTGCCCTGCAATTAAAGCCAGCCCGTGTAGGATTATTGTGAATAAGTCAAATGAATTGTGTGAATGGTGGCGACGTGCCGCCTCTAAAGGCTTATTTCATTTCCCCTCGCTGTGACTTTGAATGCTGAACTCCTCACTGTGCTGCCGGTGGGTGTTTTTCATATTTATCAGGGATTTGAAGCAGAAAGCTCAAAATTAACCAAACGATCGGACAAAGAATGTAATTTTTCCATTAGAGGGGACGATTATCACAAATCTCTCATCGTCTATTATTAAAAAGAAACAGTATTCAAATTTAATGGTGACTCTTTATTTTCATTCAGTCATAAAGTAATAAAACTCAGAGGTCAGTGCCGTGTTATCATTTATAACCTCGAAACATGATGGACCGTCTTGCTTCATTGACAAATGTCTGAAAGTTTAGACACTGCATCGCTTCAAGATTTCAAAAGACGTCTCACCAAAGATGGACATGACTCACTGTGACAACGACTTCAAAACATCTGATACAGGCTAGAAGATGAAGACAGAGAGACATGAAGACATGAAGACTCATGCCAAGATAAAGGTTTCTTATGTGAGTGTGCTGGCTTATTAAATCACACTTCAGATGACACCAACTGTCACGATACGTTCATTAATTATTAATTGTTGCAGAGGTATGAGAGCATGCTGTGATTGGCTGACAGGATATTCACCACATACACACGATTATCTTCCTCTTCACACTTTTGCACACAGTGGTGTGATCATTGACTTCCTGTGCTGTAAACAGACTCAATAACTGCCACCCCCCTCCTCCGTCAGAGGATGATATGATCAGTGTCTGCATGAGGTCAATATTTTAAAATTCATTCCTCTTTAACCTTCTTCTCTGGTTCAGGACGTTACTGTGAAATTGACCTTTTTATGGTTGTAAAATTACGAGTTTCTCAGAAGAGATCGATGGCTGACATTTGTTTGGCTGCAAAGAATCAATATGAGATCGACCCGAACAACGCGTTAATGTCCAGATGATTCTTTTAATCTCACGTGTGAATCAAATTCAGTGTTTTATGAATTACATAGAGAGTTGTCCTTTTGATTGACGTCATACACACCGCACACAGACATGCAGCATGTTTTTATTATTATAAAATAAATTATTATGTTCAGGCCACGAATAAAAAAAAACATTTGCAGAAAACTGGCTGCACATGAAGACACAAAGACACAAAGACTCGAAGACACAAAGACTTGAAGACACAAAGACTCGAAGACACAAAGACTTGAAGACACAAAGACTCGGAGACACAAAGACTTGAAGACACAAAGACATGAAGACACAAAGACTTGAAGACACAAAGACACAAAGACTCGAAGACACAAAGACTTGAAGACACAAAGACATGAAGACACAAAGACTCGAAGACACAAAGACACAAAGACTCGAAGACACAAAGACTTGAAGACACAAAGACTCGAAGACACAAAGACTTGAAGACACAAAGACTCGAAGACACAAAGACATGAAGACACAAAGACTCGAAGACACAAAGACATGAAGACACAAAGACTTGAAGACACAAAGACACAAAGACTCGAAGACACAAAGACTTGAAGACACAAAGACATGAAGACACAAAGACTTGAAGACACAAAGACACAAAGACTCGAAGACACAAAGACATGAAGACACAAAGACTCGAAGACACAAAGACACAAAGACACAAAGGCATAAAGACACAAAGACATAAAGACACAAAAACATAAAGGTTGTTTGTTGTTGGTTGTTCATCGTTTGTTGATCCCACTGTGGTAAATATGTTCAGCTGTACTCGAGTATTTTTTCTGATTACATTACTTATGGTCAAAAACTAGTGATAACTTTGCTAACGGACAGTTTTATCGTCATGTGGAGTTTGGTTTAATCTTTACCTTCTTGATTGACCTGACCTGACGTTGTGATCTCTGGGGTGGTCGTATCAATGTTTTTATGCCCTCTCTGTATTCTAGGCGAGCTGAATTGATTTCGCAGCCTTGACTCTGATCTCTGTGTTTACTTGTCCCCATCGATACTCCTTCCTGCATAATCTCAGCCTTCATCCCGTCTCTCACCTCAATGGGTGGCAAATTAATCCTGTTTCTCTTGTTTCTTTTAATCAAAGGACCATCACACATCACGCCGAGTCATCATTAAAGGTCAGCGCAGTCAGCAGTTGATGAGATGCAGAAGCAGCTGATTTACAGATAAATAATCCATGTTAATTTGTAATTGTGACTCATGTGAGAGCAGAGTCAGTTCAGCTTCAATTCTCTGTGATTTGCACAGTTTATGATGGACAGATAGCTTTAGCATAACCACTTGCTAAAGTAACTAACCGCTAATTAGCTGTTACTAACTGAATCAGCCGTTAGCCTGTTAGACTGGACACTGCCGGTTCAGAGGTTCTGTTGCTGTGTTCACTGTTAGACTGGACACTGCCGGTTCAGAGGTTCTGTTGCTGTGCTCACTGTTAGACTGGACACTGCTGGTTCAGAGGTTCTGTCGCTGTATCCAATATACAATCCAATATCTATGATAATGTAAATCTGTGCCTTTATAATCCATCTGTACACCTCCTTCCTGTTATTGGGTTCAGGTCACAGTGGCAGCAGGCTTGGCATGTCGTTACAGACGTCCTTCTCAACAGCAACACATGGCAGCTCCGCCTGGAGGATCCTGAGGCGCACCCAGGTTATACGGGTGACGTAGTCCCTCCAGCAGGTTCTGGGTCTCCTCTTAGTTGGATGTGTCTGGATCAACTCCAGAAGAAGTCGCCCAGGAAGATCCCAGACCACCTCAACCGACTCCCTTTGACATGAAGGATGAACTCAGATAATCCTCTGGATGTATGAGCTCCTCATGTTTTGGCCGCTTATATCCACAATCCCATTATTTTGGCCACTACCTAAAGCTCATGACCTGTGAAGGATGAAATACATAAACTTTGCCGTCTGGCTCAGCTCCCTCTGAACCAGAACATTCCAGTATGGTATTTATAACTTGATATCAGTCAGAGCTGTTTGCATTGTCATGTTTTAGAAGACATATGATTAAATTACTGAACAGAGCAGGACAAAGGAGAGAGGAGACAAACAATGCCATGCTTTAATCATAGAGACCAACGGGAAACTTTTCCATCAATCTACCTGCCGATCCTCAAGGTGAATGAACAAAGAGGATTTGGAGGTGTGGAGCGCTTCCCCCCACAGAACTCCTTTCAATCAGCAAACACAACAAAAGCTCTCTTCCTCTTCTGAGAATCTCTCTCGGTGTGAATGGCTGGGCAGCTCCTCGCTTCTTTGTTGACTCGAAGAGAGTCGCTGCAATCAACAGCACGGCTGTGAGATCTCGCCATGGAGATAAAAGTGAAGCCTTGACAATGATGTGATTATTTCTCAAATTGCATTTGAAGCTTCAAAGAGCAGCCGGAGAACGGAGGTGACATTTAGTGTCAGAGTTAATGAGTCCTGTATCAGAAACGTGACGATGCTAATGGAAACATTTCAATCCATCGAGCCTTCCTGATGAATGGACTGATCCTCCAAATATAAACTTTATTTAGAATCAGCTGTTTCCTTTCAGCCTTCAGTGAGCTGACTTCTTCAGTGAAGAAGCTATCAGGGGGTCACACCGTGACATTTAAACCGGCTAACCTTAAACAGAGTTTTCTTTGAGGGATTAAAAGAAATCTTTTCCTCTGAACCATCACCTCCAGATACGATCTACAGAGAGATCTGAACAACAACCTGAAACTCGTCAATATCCCACCTGTGATGTCTGAAATGCTCCAACACAAACCTTCAAGCAATGTTTTACCAGAAAACTCTGAAAATAACACAAAGATGAAGTTCAACCATACCGCAGATGACCTGTTGGACATCATGAAGACTACGTTCAGGTTTTAGACAGTCTGCGGGGATGTCTCAGAGACTACGTTCAGGTTTTAGACAGTCTGCGGGGACGTCACAGAGACTACGTCCAGGTTTTAGACAGTCTGCGGGACGTCACAGAGACTACGTCCAGGTTTTAGACAGTCTGCGGGGATGTCTCAGAGACTACGTCCAGGTTTTAGACAGTCTAGACAGACCATGGCTGTGTCCGAAACCACCCCCTAACCCCTATATAGTGCACTATATAGTGAGCACGCCATTTTGTAGTGGTGTCCGAATGTTTAGTGTCCACGATATAGTGCACTGAATGTATCCCACAATTCACCGCGAAATGTAGTGAACATCCGATGGTCACTAACCGGAGCAAGATATCCCATCATGCATTGCCAGAAGCTCTCTGAGCGCGAAAATTGACGATCGCGAAAATAAATACGGCACTAATTCTCCTCCTGATCATCAATAATTGAATTATTGATAATACAAACACAACCAGACTAGTAGTAGACGGCATTTCGATAGCGCTACGAGAGTTTTCTATAATAACGCTAAGTGATTTTTTTCCCGGGGATTTCCTCGTACTTAGATGAACAGGCGGATGGATGGATGACAGGCGTGAAACAAACACACATAAAAAAACAGGCGCACGGCCAGTTCATTCTATTTATTTTATTCACATTTTCAAAATAAGTCAGTTTAAATGGCCTCCTACATTAATTGAAAAGTGTAAAACGAACAGCATATACGACGAAGACGACGTTAATGCGGTACGTTTTAATTGTGCGACAGAGATGGCGTAATTAGCGGCGCCAAGAGAAGTGTCCGATAGTGTCCGAAATTGTTTTCTGTTGAGCTCACTATATAGTCCACTACATTTATTTCCCTATGTAGGGAGTAGGGAGTAGGGAATGAGTGAGTGATTTCGGACACAGCCTATGTCTACTGGAGACAGCCTCAGGGGATCACAGAGGCGGCCATGGTTTCCTCCTTCATGTTGACGCTGCAGACATTAGCACAGCGTCATGCTCTGCAAGGTATTTTATTTGGTGCAGAGCGTCGTGCTGTGACACTGGAGACTCATTGAAGTGAATGTGTAAACTTTGCACACTGCCACAGCCTTCACATCGCTCCACACTGATAAGGTTAACATCAGTATCATCAGTGTCACTCTTGGAAAATCCAGCTTCTTCAGAGACCAGACCTAAGACCAGACCTAAGACTAGACCTAGGACCACAGAGGACCAGAGATACATTAGTCATTCTTCAGGAAATGTATCACCAAACTCATGCTACTGTGAGCTACTGTTAGCCGTGTTTGGTAGCTGCTGTCAGACTCTCGCGTCCTGTCGACGCTCTCAAAGCTCTTCATGGCTGTTAAGGTTCTGCATGCTAAATGTGTTGTAATGTTAGGACTTCCTGTCCTATGAGGGGACAGGAAGCAGCCAACAGAGAAGTTCATTTGTAATAACCAAGTTTTAGGTTGCCGCACATTTATAGAACCAACAATACTAACAAGAAAACATTTATTATAAACGTAAAGAGAGTCGACCCGCTGCATCGATAAACTGAACTGGATCTGTCCAATAGCTGTTGAGATATTTCAGTGCTGGACTTGTTGTATCACACTGCGGTGGACTGTTTGGACGCTCTCTGCCCAGAGCGCTGAACCTGAACGGACTTTAACGGATGCCACCTGCACGCTCGGCATAAATGTCCGAGGGCAGGAGACGGTGTAAAGGCTCAGAACGCTCGATGAGAAATGGGACGGCACTTTGTGACATCAATAACGCTGCCCGAGGCCGCGGCTTTGGTGTGGCCGCTGAAGTGAGGCTCATATTTCACAGGGAGCTCCGTGTAATTGGTGTTTGGGCTCTCCCGGTTTAAAAGAAAAACAGGAATATGACGGCGTAATGTGAGGTCATGACAGACTGCGTGCAGAGCTGGAGCATCAGCACGAACATGTTCTCAGTAACAGCCTCCATGTTTTATGTATGTCCTTTTATTTATTTATTCGAAGGAAGTCTCTGGGCTTCTCGTGTCAACGTGATCTCCACTTTCCTGCCGGATCTTCCCTCAGGCGGCAACGAGGCCCTGAACGCACCATTATCACTTCCACAATGCACTGCAGCTCTCATACATGAAAGACACATTAAGATGTTTTTAAGATCCATGAAAAATGTCTGGACATCCCCACAGACTGTCTAAAACCTGGACGTAGTCTCTGTGACTCCCCACAGACTGTCTAAAACCTGGACGTAGTCTCTGTGACTCCCCACAGACTGTCTAAAACCTGGACTTAGTCTCTGAGACTCCACACAGACTGTCTAAAACCTGGACGTAGTCTCTGTGACGTCCCCGCAGACTGTCTAAAACCTGGACGTAGTCTCTGAGACTCCCCACAGACTGTCTAAAACCTGGACGTAGTCTCTGTGACTCCCCAACAGACTGTCTAAAACCTGGACGTAGTCTCTGTGACTCCCCACAGACTGTCTAAAACCTGGACTTAGTCTCTGAGACTCCCCACAGACTGTCTAAAACCTGGACGTAGTCTCTGTGACGTCCCCGCAGACTGTCTAAAACCTGGACGTAGTCTCTGTGTCCATCTGTGGATTTTAGACTAATCTCAGTGTGCCTTCAATCCAGATTACCAACGTTTCACCATGAACAGAGTCTCTCTTCGTATGTCCTGAGTTCCTGTGTTCATGTATGAGAGCTCATAACAGGAAACACATAAACATAAAAACGCAGAGGAGAGCAGCAGGAAGGATTTCGTGTCCATCAGCGTCTGAATGTGTTTGACAGTGAATGTGTCATTTTGTCCCGTATCTCCAGACTCCCAGCTCTTTTCTTCAAGACACACTTATCTCTGTGTGCCCTGCTGTCAAGATTATTCAAATGCAGCTCTGTTAGAGGAGGGGAAGAGGGGAATATCAGGTGCCAATTACTGCTGCTCGCTGTCTTTTTGCTCATAATTATATACAGATTATTCAACCTCCCGAGTCTGAATGAGAACCCATATCTGCCTCCAACTCAGTCTCCTGTGGGAGAGGGGAAAAAGTTTGTGTGGGTTATTGGAGCACTCGTATTATTATGTTTATTTCAGTTTGAAAAGAGTTTTATGCACAGAAGACACTGAGCTAAACGCTGAAGACTAAAGATGGGGGACAGGTGGAGATGACAGTACCTGCTGGTCTGAAGTCCAGCACATTTTACTGATGTAACAGAACAAAAAGCTGCTGGGCCTGAAAATCTCCTCTTCTTCTCCATGGTGGTCCAAAACTAAGCTTCAGTTAAAGCTACAGTCACATTACTATATTCATGTATTCTCATGTTTTCATGTACTGATTGACAGACGCAGACTGTCTAAAACCTGGACGTAGTCTCTGTGACGTCCCCGCAGACTGTCTAAAACCTGGACGTAGTCTCTGAGACTATCACAGACTGTCTAAAACCTGGACGTAGTCTCTGTGACTGCAGACTGTCTAAAACCTGGATGTAGTCTCTGAGACGTCCCCGCAGACTGTCTAAAACCTGGACGTAGTCTCTGTGACGTCCCACAGAATGTCTAAAACCTGGACGTAGTCTCTGTGACGTCCCTGCAGACTATTTAAAACCTGGATGTAGTCTCTGTGACGTCCAATAACCATTTGTGCTAATTCAAACCCACACTGTGGGTTTGAATTCCAGAACAATTGTTGCGTCTCTGCAGTCACCTTTCACTGGACACGTCCCATCAGAGGAGCGTAAAGACACGACATCAGAGATGCTTTCATTTTCCTCCAACAATACTCTGACTGACTGAGTCAGCAGGTGAGGGGATGAACTGAGTGTTTCTCCAAAGACTGTTTAGTCTTTTAGTGTGAAACAAGTCACCTGAGACTGAGTCTGTGATCAGTCTTTGATATTTAAACCACATTCAGTCTGCTTCATTACTTGCAGATATATTCTGATGTATACAGTCTGTTCATATTTATTTCAGTATTCACTAAATGTTCATGTCACATCACTTTCCTGAACAAGCAGCCTTCATTACTCCGTCACAAATTTCCTGTTTCCAGTGAATGCTACAAATAAATCATTTTATAAATAACTGATAAAAAAACATCTTCCAGACTCTCCCTGCTTATCTTTTGCTGTGCTGCCTTCAGAAGGATGAAGCTGTCACATAAAGTCAGACCTGCGGCGTCCATCACAGCTCATTCATGACGTTCTTAAACCTCCAATAACAGAGCAACAAGAGCAAAGCAGCTGTAAAGATAACGTTAAAGCAATGTTATGTAACTTTGGGCTCGAGGTCGGGAGAACGTAACGCTGATGTCCTCAACTTCAACTCTCTGCGATTTACACAGTTTATGATGGACACGTAGCTTTAGCATAACCACTTACTAAAGTAGCTAACCGGTAACTGAATTTGCCATTAGCAGGCAACAATCCGGGCTCAGCAGCTGGACCAGACCGGGTTGGAGCACGGCCCAAGACCAACAGGGAATAACGTTACAGTACTGAGGTGATTTACAGACTTTATGATGGAAACACTGATCAGTAGCACTCGAGCTATAGCTAATATAAATCACAAAGCACACACAGCACAGCTAACACCAAGGATCCAATTGGTTTGGAGCTAATGCTAATGTAGTTAACTGCTAACCTAAGTTAACAGCTTTCATAATCAGCCCTGGGATGCCAGGAGCCAAATCTAGCAAGAAAACCGCTTACTGCTGGTTCGGAAGTTCTATTCAGTCCAGCCACGTTCACTGGACGATGGACGCTGAGGCTAGCTCATTGCATAGCGGCAGGGGTGTAACACGCACAGACTATTGGCTACTGTAAATCAATCAATATCCATGACAACTCCCTCCCTATCTGAACAAATGAAACAGTTTCCATGTTAAAAAACAAGTCTCGTCTCTCAAGATGTCAGAAGATCTCAGAAGTTATTCTGTAAGCGGGTCCAGTCCGACCTTGTGAAGTACATTTCACCAACACGATGAATAATTGATAAAAAACAAAAGCTGCATCAAAGGACTGACGTACAGAGTAAACAGCTCTGCTCTCGTCCTTCACAGCAGCAGCTCTGAACATCAAGACATCAGAGGCGACTCCTGACAACACCAGGTAGCTTCATATCTGTGCTGACCGAATGAAGGAAGGACGACGTCACATCAAATGATGATGTAAGCAATTTTAACTCATGAACAGGAAGAAGACCTCACAGCAAAGGTCTTCTGTCAGGGATGTACCTGCTACTGAAGCTGATAAGAACTAAAAACATAAGGATGTCACAGAGACTATGTTACCATCGCAAAGCAGGAAAACAAGAGAAGGTCCTCAACGACCCACAGGTGACCTCAACGACCCACAGGTGACCTCAACGACCCACAGGTGTCTTCAGCAATCTACAGGTGTTCTCAGGTGTTCTTAATGACCCACTGCTGGGTCGGCAGAGGTCACAGTCTGATCCGTCAGAGCACCAACTCCCTGAAGGATACAAACATAAATCAAAGAAAGATTTTCTTGTGTCTCCAAATGAGTCTTTGTAATGACTTTCCAGGATTGTAATGATCACACTAAATGTACACTGACTTGAAAAGCTCCTCTGGAAGAACTGTAATTAACTCGCTGATTTGTGATTTCATTTCTGGCAATGACAGTTTAATCTGAGCTGGTGCTCAGCAGACGAAAGGTAACGTGCTTACACTATCCTCTGCATGATACAGGTTTACGGAGCCGGACTTCATTTTAAAACCATTCCCAGTGAATCAAAACACCAGAAATAAAGTCCCGATCTTCGTATTGCAGATAGATTGTAAATGGATCATTATATTCATGATGTTTATGTCTTAAAGGAAAATCGGATCAAAGTTCAAATCATAAAAATGCTTGAATCATTGTTCAGATTATAAAGTTTGCACACATTCAAATCCATGTTTAATTACATCTGTGAAATGTTTCCAACATGTAGAATATGTTTTCAATGATTCAAAATACATCAACGATTTTTATAAAGTCGAGATGATTCTGTTTGTAAAAGTGTTTTCATTCAGGTCGAATTAGAGGAATTCTGCTGTTCGTGATTTATAAAGAGGAGTCTGCCATTATGTCTTCTTCTTCTTCATGGTCCAAAACTCCTGTGGTGCAAACACTAACACTGCCCTGGCATTCTGAGCTCACAGTCCGAGTGGCCCCTAACAAGCGGAGCTAACATGAGCTAACAGCAGCTACAGTTGTCAGCAGTTCACTTCACTGTCAGGAAATTCTGTAACTCACAGAGAGTTGAGGCGGACAGAATTTCTGGTCCAAACTAAGCAAATATCCAGATATGCAAACACTTCCACAGATATAACTCCTGTGTTGCAATGACATGCTGGCATGTGATAAATCCTGAATGACTGCAGCCATGCTTAGGGAGAGATCTCCATTTAAAGGTGGTCACATTCCTCCAGCGAGCCTCGTATCACAAGATAACCGCTGGTGCAGACTGACCCTGAGGCTGCCGTACATGGAGCTCAGCTCTAATTTACTGCTTATCTGGTCTCCGGTGCACCTCCAGATGTCTGCAAGCTGTCCTGTATCTGTTAGCTATAGCTAACAGGCGGTGCACGAGGAAGTGGAGATAAGATGCATGGCACCCTGGGGAGGGTCCTAATCGGCGTGGCTGCCCTTTTACTGACCACTTGTGTATTTGTGCATGTGTGTATGTTTGTGCGTATTTATGTGTGCATGGCCCTCATTTGACCAATTTAGGTGTTAATGTGTTTCTGCTGGTGTCATGGTAATTGTATTTCTGTGTGTGTGTTTTCATTGAACGTGGCAGTGTGGCTGACTGTATCAGATATATTTGGTTTCGGGTCAAAGCACCAGCTGATCTCACTGGTTTCACTCGGTGTGTGTCATTTACAGAGACACAGTGTGGACGGTTGTCAGTAACATTGATTTATTACCCAGAGTGCACTGCTCAGCTGACACACTGCATCGCTTTAACCTGATATCAGTTTATTGTTCCTCTTCTCGATTGGATTTCATGGCATTTTATTTTCACTACAATCGATGAGAGGAAGTATCTTACTAAAGTCGCTAACCACTAATTAGCTGCTGCTAACTGAATCAGCATCTGGACCGGACTGGGTTGGAGCACAGCCAACAGGGAATAACGTCACATTACTGAGGCGATTCACAGACTTTATGATGGAAACACTGATCAGCAGCGAAGCGCTAACTGTGGTTAGCTAAATGAACTGGCTCAGCCCGGGAAGCTAGGAGCCAAACCCGGCAAAAATACTGCGGGTCGGGGTATGTACCACAGTGGGATTACACTCAAAAACTACTTAAAGCCACTAACAGTGGAATCTCTGATATACAAACATAATTACAGGATATAAAAACATAAATGTCTCTTCCAGAAAATATCTGAACCATAAAAAATATTCCAGGAAATCTGAAGGATTGCAGATATAACTGAGAGTTTTTATCATCTCCTCATGTTGGCCTTGTTTCTCCTGTCAGGTGTGACAAAAGCAGTTTCCGGCTGGTTCAGGAGATTGGACAGTTGTTAAAAGGTTAAAGTTTCAGTCCAACATCACAGCTGTTTGATAAATCGCTCCGTCCTTGACTCACAAACTCCTACCTTCTCACTTCCAGTCACCCTACTGAAGAGCGCTGGCTAAATGTTGTGAATGAAATGTTCACATGCTGCAGCGACTTAAAGGTATCTGGATACCTGAGAGAGGAGAGAGCACCATAAAGGATGTAAAGGTCACCTGAAACACTTTAGCACCTCTCAGTCGGGATGAAGGGAGGAGGGAGGGAATACAGGGTGAGTCAAACTTCACCGTAACTGAACAGTTTGAAGTTAAGGATGAATGCATCAAATGCATTTCCCCCAAAGGCCACGTAGCCTTAAAACAGATAGTGCTCTGTGGTGACCTGTGCACCTGTCAGCTGTCAGAGTCGCTGTCTGTGATGAACCAGCCTTTTGCATTTTTCTGCATCATGTGGTGCTCAGAAAAATGAAGAAGACGTCATCTACTTGGCAGCATATGATGGAGCTCACACCATCACGGTCCTCCATGATGACCCACTGACCCAACGTCCGTGATGTGGACTCATCAGACCACAGTCAACCTTAAATAAGCTCAGTCTACCTTAAATAAGCTCACCTTAAATAAGCACGGTGCACCTTAAATGACCTAGTCCATCTTAAATGAGCTCAGGTCTAAACTGGGACTGTGCTGAGTCATGGTGGAGTCTTGGTGGAGTCGTGGTGGAGTCTTGGTGGAGTCGTGGTGGAGTCTTGGTGGAGTCTTGGTGGAGTCGTGGTGGAGTCGTGGTGGAGTCGTGGTGGAGTCATGGTGGAGTCGTGGTGGAGTCGTGGTGGAGTCTTGGTGGAGTCGTGGTGGAGTCGTGGTGGAGTCGTGGTGGAGTCATGGTGGAGTCATGGTGGAGTCATGGTGGAGTCTTGGTGGAGTCTTGGTGGAGTCGTGGTGGAGTCTTGGTGGAGTCGTGGTGGAGTCGTGGTGGAGTCGTGGCCTTGTTCCCTGTTACAGAGCTTTCTTCATAGTTTGATGTCTTAATCTACAATGCAGGTGTGTTTTCTTCTCTGCGGTGGACTGTAAACATCGTGACTTCATTAGAAGAGTTTGTTGCTGCTGGAGAGACTCCTTCAGAATTACGTGATTAAAACAAAGAAATTGAACAAGATGAAGGTGTAACAAGACAAAGACGAGAGGAGAAAATCCAGAGTGCTCCCCTCATTCCTCCTCTCTGTTCCTGCAGCTCGTTTCTTTGCTCTCGGGCTTCGTGACGGTCCCTTCCTACCCTCAGCGGGGTGTTAGCCGTGATGAGAGGAGGCCGGAGGCGGCAGCTGAGATAGAGCAAGTGAGGGGGGAGAAGAAAGAGGAGGTTGGGAGAAAATGATAAAGGAATGGCAGCACAAATAACACAATGGAGGAAGGTGCAGCGGGGAGATGGCTGAATGGATGAATGAGTGGATGGATGGGAGGTGTGATGAAAGGAGGATGCTAAAGGAGAGGAGAGAACTCAAATTTGGAAAAAGATGAATGGAAGGAGGGAGAGTCAGAAAAAGGCAGAAGGGGAAGGGAGTGATGGGAAACAGAGAATAGTATTGGAAGAAGAGCTGGGTGAGAAAAAGAAGCGAGTGGGGAGGACGATTTTGTGCTAACGAGTAAAGTCTGAGCTGTCAAGGTGTGAACGAGAGAGAGAGAAGACATCAGACAAGAGGAGCAAGGAGGGAGGGGGGGAGAGGAGGGAGCAGAGGAGGGAGGAGGGGAAGAGCATCTTGCAGAGTGTGACGCATGAGAGAATCCTGAGGAGCCTCCAGGCAGAGTTTCACCAGTGGCGGGTGGATTCCTTCATCCTACGGATTGATACCATGGCAACGCCACGCACAGCCTGGCTGCAAGTCAAGTGTAAAGGCTGGATGTTAGCCTTGGGAGCTCGGATGATGTGGACGAGAGGCTACTTCACATTTCCCTGTTTTGTTCAGAGTCATGTGACCCACACGGCATCCCCAACTTTCCACGTGCATCGCTGTGTTTTCCAGAATTTTAGTTAAAAAGCTGTAAGAAGTCAACACGAGCTGCTCAGCACAAGCTTCTTTATCGTTTGTCAGGTCAGGCTGAGAGGACGACCTGCAGGCGGCATGCACGGTTGAAAACCTGCAAAATATGGATGAAATACTTCAGTCTATTTTATTTGCAGCAAGACAGCAGCAAGTATTAGATCTGTGGTGAGGATTTTAAATAGTTTTTATGAAAAAAAAACTATTATATTACAGACAGTTAACAGCCAAACATCAACCAGACCCAGCAGCAGCTAATATCACTGACTAGTCCAGCAGCAGTCAGCCCAGCTCGGCGTCTGTCTTTCAGCCTTTTATTTCACCAAGCTCTCACCAACCACTAAAAGTCAGTCCCAGATTTACTCTTGTCCGGCGGCTTCTTGCTCGCTCACTCTCTCCTTTTCTCTTCTTAGCTTCCTCCGTCAGCGTCCTCTTCACTCTCTGCTCCTCTGCCATCATGTCCATAGAAGCTGCTGACTGCTGGGCCTGAACACCTCTTCTTCTTCCTCCTCCTCCTCCTCACCCAGTGTTCTGGCCCCTAGCCCTGCTAACAAACTGAGCTAACATGAGCTAACAGCAGCTACAGTTGTCAGCAGATTTGTAGGAATATGCAGTGAAACCAGAAGAAGCTCTGCCTGTTGGACTGAGTCTGCCTTTAAACTGCAGGTACTGAGTTCATGACCCAGTGTCAGGAAGCATCTGTGCTTCTGAACACGACATTGAAGTTCTGCCAGTGAGTGGGTGCTGTGACTGACCCCACAGGCTGATCTCTGATCTGATTGGTGCTGGTCAAGGAGTTTTTCCTGTAGGGAGGAATAATCAACACATTAATGTTCTTTATCCTCGACCCCGCAGAAACTCTTTGCAGCATGAGAGTCACACAAATATCTGCACATATTTCCATAAAGAATTGTCTAAATATGAGCTGATGCAGTATGGAACAAACTCTAAGAGAGCCTTTTACACAAGTTTCCACCTGGTTTCCTCTTTTAAACGTCCACAAAGTGTCCTTGGTTTCCAGTCTTCTGGAAGCTGTCAGATTGTGTTGTGAGGGAGATCCTGACCCACCATGCAGAGTTCATCATCAGATCATTACCATCAGTGAACAGAGGGACTGACCCGGCACTCACTGCCCAGACAGAGGCTGTTTTCTGGGGGATAGTTCACCGAAGAGTCTGGTTGTGGTTACTGGACCATTTATTTTCTTCAGTTTGTCTCACTATGGAGGAGAAGGTTGTTTCAGGTTAGCTGATGATCATTAGGCACTAAGAAGGTCCTAGATAACCAGCTGTTGGACGTTCCATACACAGGTGCATATAACCTTCAGTCCTGAGCTTTCACATGAACTACACCTCTAAACTTGTACTGGGTCTTTGCACTACTGATGGTGACACCCAATGATGTTTAGATGGTCTAATGTTGCTGCTCTGTTCTTGTCCATGATTAGCAGCTAATTTTCTCAATCACCACTTCTTGGTTGTGTCGGCTAGCATCAATAACACCAACTGCAGAAATGGCTTCTTGTTTGTTTTTTCCTCTATGTTTGTCCCCCATTGGCCCTAATTATGGGGTCTTACAATGACATAGGTGGTTACACAGTGTTTTTCTTTGAATATATATCTTCCTCTCTCTCTGTGTTTTCTTTAGCAGATGGTTCATGTTCCCTCCGTTTCTCTTTTTAGTAACCGGTCTCTTAATACCCCACCAATAATGAGCTCTATAGCTCTAGCAAGACAATCACTCCCTTATTCTCAGAGGTAAACAAGTCTTTCAGGATTATGGACCAGACTACATGTCACATCCCAGCGGTTCACTTGTAAAGGCTTATTTGAATTTAAAAAAGAAAGAAAACACAGTTGGCAAACACACAGAGGTAATTAGACGCCACTAAGCAGTTTAGTGAAGATGTCGACACAAAGACAGTAAATTACAACTTTACTTGTTGTGTCAGAGAAGCTGAGTGTGGAGGGATGAAATGGAGGGAACACTGGACCAGATCCATACAAGAGCACACCTTCATCCTGTACAGCACAGGCTACAACATACTGATTGCCGCTGAACGATTGCCACAATATTCGTGCTCCCCTCACAATGACTGACTCTGAAGTCCCTGGATGATTGGATATCTTCCTACCTACCAATCGTCTGAAGAGTTCTAAATGCATGGTAAACCTTGTGAAAGTTGGTGGATTTAGACTCAGGGGTACAAATGTAAGACGAAGAGGCTGAAATAAATGCAGTTCAATGCTTTAACACAAAAATCTAATGACTTACAGGACGGTGGAGCACGCTGAAGGTGATAAACAAAAGAATCATTCCACAAAGCAAACAAATCCGTCAGGATTAGCTATGAGCAGCATCCTTTCCTTTGTGCAATGCATTGTGGAGAAAAATGTGTTAGTTATGTGTAGAATAGATGTTGGAGACGACTTGCTTGTTTTATTTCCACATCCAGCAGATTTGGATCAACATGTTCGCTCACATGGAGTCGAGTTTGTGTACGTATTCTCCTTTAGCTCTGATTTTGTTGTTGTGGATTTTTTTTCAGAGAAAATGACACTATGAGAGCGCTATAGAGTGAGCAACAAGCTGAAAGTCACAAAAAAATCTCCTGTTTTTAAAAAGCAGCTCAAAGGCAGCTCTTCCTGATGTGCTATACCTAATGTGTGCGTATGTAGTCTCAGTCATGAAGATGCCCTTCAGAGCAGGCAGCACAGTTTTAATCCTGATGACAGAGGAGGGATTTAAAACGATGACCCCAGAACAAGGTTCAGATGACACCTGAGCTTTTACACTAATACCCATAATGCCCTGCACCTGCAGTATAATCTTGTCTTCATAATGACCCGATCGTTCCTTCACGGTAATGCTGAGAAACGCTCCCTGCACCACGCAGCTCATCGGTTATTTTTCATTTAACCCAAAATTCTGTCATGAAACAGTGAAGTGAAACACACAAATCATTTTATAGTATTCCTCGTCAGCTCTTTGACATTTCGTCTATGGAAAACCTCCATCAGTGCTCCGTCACCTCGACCATCAACCACCAGTGACCATCAGCCACTGACGATCGACTCAGTTTGGATGTTTCACAAATGGAGATTTTTATGGCAAGAGAGCAAATGTATGTTTAAATGGAACAAAAATATATAATATTATAATGTTTCACTAAAAAGTCCAAAAATTGAACAGGCTGTAAATGAACAGAGCACATAAACAGTTTAACTGATGTTTCATTATGTCTGACTGTCCCTCACGTCCATGTCTGTCTTTTAGATGAGATTTATTTTCAGAGCAGCTCGTCCTCATCTTTCTGCTGTGCTCACAGATAACAGATGTAAATGTATTATGATTTAATCTGACAAAGGGATCTGACTGTATATCAGATGATGATGATGATAACAATAATAACAATTATAATAATACAATTTTATGTGCTCACAGCAAATCTACGCAGCCTCGGTTAAAACTCTGCTCGGGGTCGTACGGCCATCTGAGTAATTGAGTGAAACACAGGATTAATATCATTAACCTGATTGCATCAAAATAGAAATGTGCATTGTTCCTCAGAACAAGTGTGTGTGTGTGTGTTTGTGTGCATGTGCATTACTTTTATGCTTGTGTTGGTCTGTGCATAAAAATATTTAAATAAATCAGTTGCTGTGAATAAATTGGGAGTTTCAGTCCATTTTCAGTTTTTTAGTTGAGACTGAATTTAAATTGTTTGTTGTTTATAAAAATTGTTATCATGCATCATATATCATATGTATGTATAGCTGTAAGAGTTATAATTCACTATGAATCCTCACAGCAAATATCTGTGAATGTAAATGCAGACTGTAGATAAGCAAAGACTGTCCTCTCTCATACACTGGGAATTATGTTTAGGATTTACTCTGGAAGAACATCTTATATTTGAAAAATGAATTCAAATCTGATCAGACTCAGCAGGCAGGACACTCAGAGCTGTCTTCAATGTGTCTTGTATCTTGTGTCTGTCCTATTTTAGATTATGATGCAGCCTCTGAAGTTACTGTAAGCCAGTGTTGGAGTCCAACTGAACCGAGAGTCAAGACCAAGACCAGACCAAGACCAGACAGCATACTTCGGTGGCTAATTTTCATGTGAGGTTTGTGTTTCATTATCAGCTCCCGTGGAAACACTTTTCTTTTGCTGAATTTATGACACATTACTATGAAAGAAATTACCTCATAAAATAAAAAATAACAAATGATAAATAACACAATTACAATATTTTACATTCTGTCTGAGTATAACTTAAACTGAACAAAACACTTATTTATTTCTCCAATTTAAGGTTTCACTTTGCAGGGCATTAGATTTTTAGTTTAAACTTAATGCCTTGTAATGCTTATAGAATATACAAACATTAATATATCTTCACTTAATTACAAAATTGATTAGTGCTCGGGGGAAATGCTGGCAGCCAGTCAGCAGCAGTGGTTTTCAGTGAGGGATACATCATCCACAGCTCCGAGTGTTTGCATTGCACAAAGTTTCAGCAGTGTTTGTGCCAGAAGGCAAACGGGACACACCGCCACAGTCACAGTGTTTGCTGTATACTGAATAATTGGATGCAGCGTTGTAAAGATTCAGTCTTCCTGTCCAACAATGTGGACGTTCGGTTTTATGCTCAGACTAATTGGCTCATTTATTATTTTACAGATTTAAACATTGAATCAAAGTCATCTTTAAAGACACAGAACAGATGGATATGTGACCAGCCCAGAGAAGTGAGGCGAGTAGGCCACCTGAGGTTCATCCTTTGACCCTCATGCCTTCATCCTTCCCAGAATTCTAAATTTTAATCCACGTTGGTGTTTGTTAGTGAAACATGATCAAAGCTCTGGATGCAGGATCTCCCTCACAACACAACCTGACAGCTTCAAGAAGATTGGAAACTTGGGGACGATTTATGGATGTTTTACAAAGGAAACTGGGTGGAAACCCATCAAGATGAAACCATAGATCAACATGATAGTAATGATGTATATTTACGGTTCTGGAGAGAGATGGCAGAAATCAGAAGGTCCCTGAAACAACACATGAT
Organism: Nibea coibor; assembly: GCA_023373845.1. NCBI lineage: Eukaryota > Metazoa > Chordata > Actinopteri > Sciaenidae > Nibea > Nibea coibor. The sequence goes on from CM041734.1 coordinate 353,930, forward strand.
GTAACCAAACTGATTCAGAGACTGGGTTACCTCGACAGTGTTTTGGTCCAATATGTTCTTTGTTCTTCTGGGATGATATTGTTTCAACATACAGCACAGTGCAGTATTATCATCATGATTATGAATATGCACTCTTATCCATGCGTGTCCTGTGAATTCCTCGACTCTTCTCAGCTGCACTCTGTCCCTCTATGCCTCGCTGGATTCTCTTGTAAAGACATATGAAATTAATTTCAGGCCTCAATGAATTGCAATGACTTCTCCAACTGGGAATCTGTGTGTCTGTATTGTAGATTTTCGAAGCGGAGTAAGGGATATGTATCTAACGAGGTGTCTGCCAGATCGCTGCCTTCACCCCTCTGGCTGTGCAGGAACTGAGGGATGGAAAGCAAGAAGCTCCAGAGTCAGTAAGCCAGAGGATGTGCTGCAACGATTTCATCTCTGTCACAGCTAAGTGGTTCCAGCAAAGCAGCCACTACAGGAAGGAAGAAAGAAACGACTGGAGCTCAACTGATGAAGGAAAGAAAGACTCACAAAGAAGGCGTGGTAATGTCATGTGAGCTGTTTACTTACTTGACTAATTCATTTGAATGGACCTTGGACTTTGCAACCTCTGAACCAGCAGTGTCCAGTCTAACAGTGAACACAGCAACAGAACCTCTGAACCGGCAGTGTCCAGTCTAACAGTGAACACAGCAACAGAACCTCTGAACCGGCAGTGTCCAGTATAACAGTGAACACAGCAACAGAACCTCTGAACCGGCAGTGTCCAGTCTAACAGTGAACACAGCAACAGAACCTCTGAACCGGCAGTGTCCAGTATAACAGTGAACACAGCAACAGAACCTCTGAACCGGCAGTGTCCAGTCTAACAGTGAACACAGCAACAGAACCTCTGAACCAGCAGTGTCCAGTCTAACAGTGAACACAGCAGCAGAACCTCTGAACCAGCAGTGTCCAGTCTAACAGTGAACACAGCAACAGAACCTCTGAACCAGCAGTGTCCAGTCTAACAGTGAACACAGCAGCAGAACCTCTGAACCAGCAGTGTCCAGTCTAACAGTGAACACAGCAGCCTATCGAGATGGTTTTCTTGCCGGGTTTGGCTCCTGGTGTCCCGGGCTGAGTCAGCACTGAGCTGACTTGGAGGGAAAACTAATGTAATTATAACATTAGCTAATATTAACTTTACATCCAACCCAAACGATTTCTTCTCCTCTGCCATGAAGCCCATACAAGCTGCTGAGCGCTGGGCCTGAAAACCTCTTCTTCTTCCTGGTGGTCCAAAACGCTTGTGGCACAAAGATTGTGGCATTTGTCATTATATGCTCCAAAAACATTAGAAAACATCTTCAGCCTGTGTTTGTCCCATAAATACACTACATGTTTGGGTCAGAATGTGTCATATCTAGAAAAGCAGAATATGTCTGACCCAACAACAGGGAAAAAGATGAAGGATGGTGTAATTCCTCAGAGACATTCTGGGATTGAGGCACACAGAGGCAAGGGAAAGACAGTCATCTGAGGCAGAGATGAAGGTTGCAAAGGAATGCAGAGAGAATACGTCAGATCCTGGACTCATAATGGAAGTCACTGCTTTGGTTTGTACCTGAGAGACCCAGACCGACTGAGAACAGAAGAGGTCAGAGGCAATGAGCAGGCTGGGTGGCAGACAGACAGATAAAGAGGGGTGATGTAGAAAACAAAGCTTCACCCAGATTACTTTCACCATTCAAAGCTGTGATCTGCAGAACTGCAGGTTTCCATGTTTGATCTCTGGACTGTGATGAGATGAGAAAAGAGAGCAATGGAGTCATCATGAGAGAAAATAGAGGGAACATGCTTGGTGATCGGTATCACATAAATCCTTGAGACAGTAAGAGCGACAGAGCGAATTAGTGAACGAGTGAAAAAGATCCAGAGAGTGAGGGAGGGCAGAGGAAATGATGAGAAACACATAAATCCTACAGAGAGACACAGAAAGCCAAAGCGTGCAGTGCATTTACTCAAGGACTGTACTTCTACTTCTACAGTCAAGTCGCTTTTTGGGGCGCTGTGGAGTAGACTGTGGAATATCTGTATCTGAATATCTAACTCATATTAATCCTGACATGATTTAATTTTGCAAATGAACCTGTTCAGAGGAAATTATAGCTGCACACATAAGGTTTAAATTTATGCAGAGGACCTCCTTCTCGACATATCTTACCTCGGTTATGGCTTCATCATTCTGGGAGACTCTCAGACTTCAAATTAAACTGTTGTATTATTATACTATTATTTTTATTTTTGCTTATTGTTGCCATTTTTTTTTTGAATTCATTTGTTTGTCTTTAACTTTTTCAACAGCAAACAGCTGATTCACTTTTCATATAAGTGTTTTCATGTAATGATCCTCTTTATCTCTAATGGCTCTGTTCCACTGTCGCACACACCTGTAAGAGTTTTTACTAAAGGTAAATCTTACATGTTTCCTGTTTCTCAGATGATGTCATGTCAGGGGTGGAGCTTTGTCAGCCTGCTCATGTAATTAAATATGATGAATATGATCCGTCAACATAAAGAGCACAAAAAAAAATGCGACCAGATCAAATTTCATGTCCCCTATTATTTCTGTTATTTTTGAAAACTGACTTTGAGGTACTTTTACTGAGTCGCTTTTTCCTTCCATTTCTCCATTGCTATATCTCAGAGGATAATATTGTACTTCACTACACACTATCTAGCTATGAAGAGAAAACAAGCTGTGTGAGGCTAACATTGGCTAAAATCAGCCCTCACAGACACTCACGGATCTGATGACTCTTGAAGGACAAAGGTTGATGTTGTCTGGCTGTCAGAAAGCTTTGATTTTGACTTTCATTCAGCACTTCATCTTTTTTCTTTACATGTCAAACTCTAGAATCTAAAAGTGACGACTCAGCACAGGTGTGATGAAGATCCGATCTGATTTTCTGACTGGCACAAAAAACAAACAAAAAACAACAATTGGAAATGATTTCAATCATCACGAACCATTAATGGACAATTGACAGAGAAGAAAATCATCAGATCCAGAATCCAGAATGTGCTATAATAACCCAGTTCAGCAGACAATCATTTTACAACATGCGTAAACTATGATTATTCTACCCAGCAGGCAGAAGTCACACTCTACCTAGATGCAGAGAAGGCTTTTGATCAGATCGAATGGAAGCACCATTTCACTGTTTGAAAAATTTGGAGTTGGCCCAACATGGACCGGTTACCAATACCATGCGAGTTTGTAACACTTTCCATGAACTCAGAGTTCATCTGTCTCCAGAGAAAACAGAGAGTCACTGCACATACCTGGAATTTCTTGGCAATACCCTCGACTTTGTCTTACTTCCAGCATCCCTCCCCATTTCTCATTTCAAAGTTCCTTCTGGCTCACAGATGCAACAAACACCAAGTCCCTTGCTGCTAGGTCCTCTCAACTACTGAATGTACTGTAGTTATCATTGCAGCCATTCTTTGGGGTCACAAATAGTCCAAGAAAAACATTGCCATGTACTCAACGGCACTGCCACAGACATCATCAACAAAGGACGCCACATTGCTATCTGCAGAGCGTTCCTTAACCAAGATCACAAAACCTCAATTCCAACTCATTCCAGTAGAATAATTTCAACAACAGGCACCAGCTTCGCACCCCAGTACCACCATATTCAACTCAATACGCAGCTGGAGTCACCGCTGTAGGTTCCTCTCTAGTGTCATTTATGGATTCACCTGACTGGCGTAATGTTTTGATGTGCCATTGAAGTCAGGTAATGCTGTATAAAGATGTAAAGTTCACGTTCAGCTGCGGTTTGTGGGAACGGATGGGTCAAACTCTGGACTGTTACCCAAGGAAGCTGCAGTTCAGGTCCCTTGTGAAACTAAACGTCATCGTTGACTGTGAGGTGTTTTTAATGGGAGAATCTGAGCGATCTGAACGGAAGACAGGAGTCCTGCTCTAATTACACAGAATGTAATTAACTGTTGCCTTGTTTAATGATTAGCAAAAACAAGATTATTAATTAATTCATTTCATTCAGTCACTGAAGATTTTTTTCTTTCCATTTATTGAACATGAATAAATGTTATGAGACAGTATACTCTACACAGGGTGCTCTATTATTCATTGTAAAGCGAAAGATGGTAAATAAACATGCAGATCCACAGAGACAGAGAATGATGGGAAACTGAAGGGAAGAGTATAAAGTATGAAAAAGAAGAGAGACAGAAGGAGAATGAACGGCAGAGGCTTGCAGGTTAGACTTTAAAGCCACAACATGAAGAGATCAGCCTGCTGCTTTTTGTTGGCTGTTTTCATCGGAGAGATGATCCGGTAAATCCTCCCTCTGTTGCAGAAAAATCATTACCACTGGGAGACATCTCTCTGACTCTTCTAACAAGCACACAATGACTGAGCTGCATGAAGAGAAGACTTTCTTAAAGCCTTTTTCCAAACAAGTGTTACAGCAGAGACTTAAACGAGTCCTTCACCTGTACAGAACACATGGTCATACACAGTGAACATGAAATCCAAAGACTGAAGATGTTTTTGTAGGAAATGGAATGTCTTCAAATTCCAGCAGCTTTGATTAGAAAATTGAACAACAAATGAATGAGATTAAATTTGAAATCCCAAGAACTGGACATGGGAAAGCTACCCATTTAAGGATTGTCATAGCACTCAGAGTTGCACTAATGCTTTCTTGTTGCACTGTACCTTGATTGTTCCCTTCTCTGTAAGTCGCTTTGGATAAAAGCGTCTGCTAAATGACTCAATGGAATGATATATGTTGTTTATATCTTTAACCCATCATATCCCAATGGCTGCCATTTTAAAACCATTCACACTGAATCAAACACATTAAAGATAGTCCTGATCTTTGTGTTGTAGATAGTTTAAGTTGTCATCAATGACCAGAACCAGAAACATTCATCATTACATGGATATCTATGATTTTGAAACTGGAATCTACAGGGTCATCTCAAAAACATTAAAGTATGTTTTTCCTCTCAGGGAAAGTAAGCACAGGTCAGAGTCTATTCATCATCTCGACTGCATGGTCTGAAACACGGACATACTTCCACTAAGGAACTACTGTTTGGAAGGAGTGACGGCCCAATTGGTGTAAAATGCTAAAACCCTCTGAATATATGTGCACCGCACTGAGACTCTTGCGGTTGTAATCCATTTTTCTACACGCTAACCCATCCATCCAACAAGTCTTGCTGGTAGATAGTTTATTGACTCCTTGCAAATCATCTGCCCGTCTGCGCACCAAATGGGACTTCCCAAGGCTCATGTGAGTCGATGTATTGACGTAAACCCGGACCCCTGGGAATGTGGTAAACTTTGAAAGCAGATTGAAGGCACGATCTGAAGGTCAGCTGGATATGATGACTCTCAGATCGGAACCTCTTGCTACCATGTCGTATTCATAGTGTTACAGCTTCTGAGCTGTAGTGTTCTTGGCATCTAGTTGTGCATTTTAGGGATGTCACTTTCCTGGTGCTACATTTTCAGTACTGTGGCCATTGTACCAGATCATTGTGGTTCAGAGGGAGCTGAGCCAGAAGACAAAGCTCTCAATTTAACAGTCCATCTTTGTTCCAACCCTCACCTAAGGTCATGAGCTTTGGGTAGTGACTGAAAGATCATGGATAAAAAGCACCTGGAATGAGACTATAAAGCCCATCTACCCTGGAAACGCCTCAGAATCCTCCAGCTGCTGCCACCATGACACAACCACTGAGAAGAGGAAGGAAATCCATAGACTGGCAGCCATGGTCATCCAAAACAAACAAAGTTGTACCCAAACACTGAGGAAAAAACAGCTGAAAATAGATGAAATGGAATGAAGCCAAATTAAATTAAAAAAAACGTCATTATAGAGAAATATATGGCAACCATTCCTGACAGGCAAGACCCAGGACAAAGAAAAACATTGTTTGCTGCTTGTAAGGCCTAATGGTTCTGATTGTGGGTTATTAACTGATGACCACTCATCGGTCAGTCCGTTAATTCAGACTGAAGAGTTTCATGTTGTCCAGTTGCAGTATTCTCAATCAGCATCCTGAACAGGCTTCAGCGTCATTGATATTCTCCCTCGGGAACACAGAGATAATCAATAATCAACAACTCTGCCAGACTTAAGGTTGACCAATGTCCACATTATTAAAAGACCACCTACTGGCTTATTAACACATAAGCTACAGTTATCAGTAATTACTGCAGAAGAATGAAATGTTTGAAGAAGCATGGCCATGCTGAAACAATAGATTGTTGTCACGTTAAATGAAGCGTTTGTCAGAAACATTCCTCCGTCAACACTGAATGGAGACCTGCTCCCCAATGAGGATTTCATAAATTAGTCTGAGGTTTTTTACATGCAAATGAGCTCCATCTTTCTGCAGCTGTTGACAGTGAGACATGATCCGACATCCCAGAATGCTCTCACCCATGCTGCTGTCAGTGTGTGAGCTCCCAGCTGACAAAGATTTGTCTCCTGACGGCTGCCAAGAAAGTTTTGTTCCTGTTCCTTGTTTTTCCAGGAGAGCGACTGATGTTCTGCACAAATCTGTCAGCGGTTATCAGAACAATGTGAAGAAGGGTTCTAATAACAGGCTCTAAATAAGAGTCATAAAAGAAGGAGAAGGGTTGGATTATTTTTGTTTCTTTGGAAATTTGAAATCTGCATATAATTAAATAAAATTAATTAATTGTGGTATTTATAAGATGTGTTTATATGTGTGGTATTTATTCAGTTTGTTTATATGTGTGGTATTTATCAGTTTGTTTATATGTGTGGTATTTATTCAGTTTGTTGATATGTGTGGTATTTATTCAGTTTGTTTATATGTGTGGTATTTATTCAGTTTGTTGATATGTGTGGTATTTATTCAGTTTGTTTATATGTGTGGTATTTATTCAGTTTGTTGATATGTGTGGTATTTATCAGTTTGTTTATATGTGTGGTATTTATTCAGTTTGTTGATATGTGTGGTATTTATCAGTTTGTTTATATGTGTGGTATTTATTCAGTTTGTTTATATGTGTGGTATTTATCAGTTTGTTTATATGTGTGGTATTTATCAGTTTGTTTATATGTGTGGTATTTATTCAGTTTGTTGATATGTGTGGTATTTATTCAGTTTGTTTATATGTGTGGTATTTATCAGTTTGTTTATATGTGTGGTATTTATCAGTTTGTTTATATGTGTGGTATTTATTCAGTTTGTTTATATGTGTGGTATTTATCAGTTTGTTTATATGTGTGGTATTTATCAGTTTGTTTATATGTGTGGTATTTATTCAGTTTGTTTATATGTGTGGTATTTATCAGTTTGTTTATATGTGTGGTATTTATCCAGTTTGTTTATATGTGTGGTATTTATTCAGTTTGTTTATATGTGTGGTATTTATCAGTTTGTTTATATGTGTGGTATTTATTCAGTTTGTTTATATGTGTGGTATTTATTCAGTTTGTTCTTCATTTTTTGTCCATCAGGAAACTTAATGACCTCAGGACTGTATTCCCTGTTGGTCTTAGCCCAGCCCGGGTCACTGGGAGGCTGCTGAGCCCAGTTCTGTAGCTGATACAGCAGATACTGGTGTCAGCACATGAGGATTTTTCCTGATAAATCAGAAAGTGAACAGGCTTTAAAATGTGTGGAGATGTCTGGAGTTGAATCACACATTAAGAATCCTCAAAATATCTCTGTTCGCTGGTTTTACACGGCCGCCGTGTGATACAAAGTACATAGTGCAGTCTGGACTAATAATGCTCATAATCAATCACTTTCATGCTCTTTGTGACTCCAGAACAGATCGATAAACACATCAGGTTCAGTAAAGTGCTGCGTACGAGCTCACGGCTCTCAGTCAGCGTGAAACGTAAATCAGACCTGAACTGTGTTACATGTTTGTCGTCTCTGAACGAACAGACGTGAAGGATGATGTCAAACAGACCGACAGTGACTAGATAAGACGGTGTAACGGGTCACTAGGGGAAAGAAAAGCTGGGGTGCCAGTCAGATTCAAGTCTGACAAAGTAAAATAAGAAGAACAAAAATAATTCCCCCAATAAACCCACACAAAATAATAACCAGGCAGATCAGCACAGAGCAAACTGTATGTATATATAAATGTATATTCTTCACAATGCTTCTCCCAGTACAAACAAAAGAAAAGGTTCAGTTCATTCCTTTCCGGGTTTTCACAATGCCAAAGGGCATGTGTCACCACAAACACAAACTCAAAAATCCGCTCCGGGTTTTACCGTGGACACAAAATAAACCAGCGTCTCTCGTCGCGGTGCAACAAATAATTTGAAAGGAAAGAAAAAATACACAACTGGTCCTCACTGTACCGGAGTTTATTCAGTCAGTCAGTCAGTCGGTCAGTCCTTCTTCCACCGGAACCGGCACCTCCAGACTCCTGAAACAGCTGATCCTCATTAACGGGAATAAACAATCCAATGGCTGGTGGCTGGACTCTGGATATAAAGCCGTCGTGGTTTTAACCGCTCGCTTAATAGACGCTGTCTCTCCGTGACCTGTCCTCTTCCTACTTCTACTGGTAACTTAGTCCTGAGTCCTGTTCCTGGAGGACGGATTCAAACTGCGCGGGCTGCGTGGTTTACTTTCATTGGAGTAGGACTTGAATGTGGGTGGATGACGGAGGTGTGTTTTAATGAAAAGGTGTAACAGTGTGATTCAGACTGCGCATGCTACAACGGGTTACCTGCAGAGAGGTCACATGATGATCCACTGTCATGTTCATATGAACACGAAAACTACACATGACTAGTGACTAGATCTTTAACCCGGATCTTTACTGTCCTACATCTGCCTAACATTGCACCACTGTCTCCTCTCCTGGTAACCTGCACTGAAAAAAGAAAATAGTTCGACCAACTTAATTGAATTGTTTCAATTGGTAACACCTGATTGAATTAAGTTGTTTGAAATTAAGTTATTGAATTAGATTAACACGATGGATTTAAGTCACATGGACCTAATAAATTAATTGTTATCAAATCAAGATTTTGCATTACTCTAACTTAAAATTAAGGTAAGTCAACTTAAAGTTTTCAGTTTTTCCAACTAAATAATTTACATAACCCCAAAGTAAAATATTACTCTTTTCTAACCTAATAATATGATTTAGTGTAAATTACTTTTTGTAGTAACCCTAAAATGAAATTTCAGTTTGGTTAATAAGTACTAAAATTACAATTTTAAGTTGGATGAAAATATTTTAATAAAAAATCAAAATCCAATGTTTTTTTTAAATAGTTTATTGTATAAATGTAATAAACCATTAACTTTATGGCCATCAACACAGCTTTTGGGCCAACACATAACACATTTGTCCCTTTTAAAAACACATATGCACAAAATGCACAAGTGACCACAAACCAAAGTGTAAAATAGTGCAACAAAGTATTACACAAATATGTCCAACAATTTCAACACAGACTGTTATCACAACTATGAACAACCATTACGAAGTATGTGTAAAAGCACTTTAAATTGTCGTTTGAGGAATATTTGAGTGTATTCATTGTCTCTTGGAGCATAAAAACGGCCCAACATCCGAAAGAGACTAGACTTGAATGTCCAAACACCATTGTTCCTTCACAGTTTGGCACAAGGCCATTTGTTGGTCATCATTGTGTGTCGTTACTTGGAGCTTATAAGTTTGTTATACAGATGTTGGACTTTGGGGGACATCTTGTGCTGATCAAGCTCCAGGAAGATTTTCTGTAGCACTTCAAAAGTGAAGCGGAAGGGTTTTGGATAAGCTAGGTTGATTGCATAAATCAAACCTAGAAGCATGGCACAAGCTGAGGCAACTGAAGTCAGTTCATGTAACACTTGCACGCCCTCAATGGCGATGCCGATGTCGGCAGGTGGCTCCTCCAATCCTTCTCCCTCCTTCCGAATCACAAAGACTGCCATAGTGAGCTGCTCCAGGTCCCTCTGAATATCTTCTCCGTCAGAGTCCTATAGAGGGGTACCGGACACAAACGAATCATCATTAGCCTCACTTCTTACTGTGATGAAGTGTTTGGGTGATGTACCAATATGTGTTATGTGCTGGGCTATTTCTTGGCTGGGTGTCATCTAGGGCGGGGGCTTCGATTTTTTTGGGGTCAGCACTAGTGTCATTACACACTATTATCAAACTATTGCTTTGAACTTGTATAATCTTACTGAAAAAAAAAAAATTCAATCCATTATGTTGTGTATTGTTGCTGGGAATTACATAATGTCCAATATGGTCATGATAATAAATACATGTCAGCAATCAAACCATGGTTCAGGTGTTATGGGTGTTCTAAAAAACAACTAACAAAAATCTCTCTTTTTAACACTAAATCTAGGACAAGGCAAAGAGAGATGAAGAGGTGAGGAGGAGAAGAAGAGGAGACAAAGGCAAAGAGAGAAGGAAAAGAAAGTAGAAGAGAGGGGGCTAAGAGATGAGAAAGGGGGAGAAGAAGGGATGAGGTGAAGATGGGAGACAAAGAGAGGAGAGAAAGCAAAGAGCAGATGGGAGGAAAAGAAGAGGAGATGAGGAGAAGATGGAAGGAAAAGAGGAGGAGATGGGAGAAGAAGAGGAAAATTAGCAGTAGAGAGGAGATGGGAAGGAGAAATATGGCCATGATAATAAATACATGTCAAAAATCCAACTATTCAGTTGGTTCAGTTGTTGTTTTTCTTCTAACAGTTCAGTTTTTTCTGTCCCTTTGACAAGATGTGCTGACATATAAACTGTTGAAACTTACAAGATATTCTTTGATAAGGTCATCTGCCTCTTCTCCCAGGAAGATAGTGAGTGCTTTCAGCACACATTCCCTCCTAAGATTAATGTCCACAGCCTAGAACAACAAATGTTTATTAATTTTAAGTTGTAAATTTCAAGACAGACATCCTTACTCTTATTGCTTAACTCTTACACATACTTTATTTAAAAACAGTCAGTCAAACTCAGAGCTTCATTATAGAAAGAAAGGAGGATGAGTTCAGTGGTGTAGTTTTTGAGTCGCTAACAACATTCATACAAATGAAAGCCATGATAAGCATTGGCCTGCCCATATTAATGTATTTATGAAGGGTTCAGGTATATTTTGACAGCCCTCTTAGTTACGACGTCTCTCAGTATATGGTACAGATTTACCTTGTCCAATGTGTCCATAATCTTTGCTGTCTTTTGCCGTGTTGCTCCTCCTCTGGCACGAATGACTTTAATCACCTGATCTGAAAGCATGTCTAACTGGGCCATGAACTTCCCCTCAAGAGGAACAGCCATGAGCCTCTGGAACTCTGAATTTATCTAAAAACAAAACACAAATGACAGTAGATATTATATTAGATATTAGTATTATGGAATAAAATGCAACTGCAACTGTCATTCTGTATGTCAAAATGTCTATATCCCAACAAGTACAACACATGTGGAAATTGTCACCGGCACCGTGAACCGCACACCAGAGCGGAGGCGGTTTCAGACAGGTGTATTTATCAGTTGCGTCTGAACACAACACACACACACGTTTAACGTGTGTGTGGAAAACCGAGTGAATACGTGTATGGACGACTGCAGTCGATGTCTGACGGGCGCGGAGAGAGGAGGAGAAGTCGTTAATATAATACATCCATGGGCAGTGCGACCACACAAGCGCCCAGCTGCACGCACGCTTTCTCCTCTACATATACATTGAAAACAATGCATGCGGCAGTAAATGCACGCTTCCTGGAGGTACCACAGTTAAAGCTTAGTTAACCTTACCTCCCACATCACCCGTGACCGCATGAACTGTGCTCGCCGACAGGCATGTGAAGCAACACGTGCGCGTGCCCGAACACGGCCCAGCTTGCCGCTATAATATGCTAATGCTAATTAATAACTAACAGTGAGCCAAACACCAACACACTGCATGAACACTCAACTTTAAGCTAACGTTCCGATATTAACTTAAACCAAGAGAGTCCCGCCCGCAAACTACTAACCTACATGTCCAAGCACAAACTACCAACAGGTCTGATATTTAACGTACATTTTGCTAATGTTAGCAGGGCTGAATGATAGCTGGTGTGGTTAGGTCCGTTTACTAAACATTTAACGGACTTAACAATACAGTTGGAGTATTTTTATATTTAACATATTAAAATATTTGTTCTACATTTGACTTACCTTCAAAGACGATGGAAAAAGTTATATCTTCGGTCCTTATTCCCAAATTGTTGGCGCCGAAAAAATGGCGTCCCAACCGTCCACAGGTAGAAAATTTTGGAGAAGGCGGAGACGTCATGACGTCAGACGCACAGAAACCTAATTGATGCAGGTTCACTCAAATGAGAATTGCAGGTTAGATGTGTACTGAGGGAACAACACATAATAACAAGTTAATATACCCCACAAATTTAGATTGCCTCCACTAAAGCAGAAATCTGAATGAAACTCACTCAGAACCTTACGTAACTTCAACTACTGCTGAAATACACTTTTTAGAGTGTGTACAAGCTCATTACAACACGCCTCGCTACTGTTGGTTTCCACCGCTAGCATAACTTCAGGAGTCTGGACTCAGATGAGCTGACCATGGGTCAGCGTAACTTCCTGCAGAGCAGACTCAGACTCAGTAGCACAGATCCGGATTCAGATTCAGATTCAGATCCATCGAGTAAATCCATACAGAGACTCAGGTGATTCACTGATTCAACCGAGTCGACTGGATCTTTTCCTCGGTGCAACTTTAAAACTTAATTTAAAACAAACACTCATTTTATGGAGCCGAGGCTAATATAGCTCATAGGCTACAAACGACGTAAGAGGGACAATGAAATTAATGTAATTAACATAATTAACATAATTAATGTCATTTTAATAATCCTCTTATTTGCTGCACTTTCCTGCAAATCAACTACACAAACAGTAGACTGCCCTCCTCGTATAATAGCTCTCAAATTTGAATTTCTTCAGCCTATTTGTAGTCTGACAGGCGGGCTTCTGTTTCACTGGTAGAATTTAGATCCGGATCTGTTTGACTTGGTTTGGATCAGAGTTTGACATCTCCACACATGACTACAGGAGCGATCCGTGTGACTGCTCACACGGAACCAAATGCCATTTTCACATTTGACTGCATGTTGGAAAATAAATTCAGCAAACACTGAATTCATAACGACAGATCGACTGATATTAGTGTGAACTGAATCCACAAATCCATGTCACCACGAGAAAACAAAGTATTTATTTTATTGAATTTAAAGACAACTTCAGATCCAGAAACACGCACTGAAACACTGAGCTCATTTAAGATGGACTGAAGTCATTTAAGGTGGATGGAGCTAATTTAAGGTGGACTGAAGTCATTTAAGGTGGATGGAGCTCATTTAAGGTGGACTGAGCTCATTTAAGATGGACTGAGGTGGAAAGTGAAGTGGAGAACTGTCCTGTGGTCTGGTGAGTCCACATCATGGACGCCGTGTCCTCCGAGCTAAAGAGGAGAGGGAGCGTCCATGATGGTGTGAGGGGCATTAGAGCAAATGGCATGATGGGTAACCTGCACGTGTGTGAAGGCTCCATTAATGCTGAAACATATTTTCAGGTTTTAGAGCAACGTCTTCATCTACGTCTTTTTCTGGGACAACTCATCCAGACGATGTCAAACCACACAGACGTGTTGAGCAGCTGAAGCCACAGACAGTGGCCACAGTCATTGGTGAACAGAGCGATGAACACCACCCTGAACAGCTCATCAAATTCAAAATGTTCACATCAGATGTCTCATGTGACACTCACAGGTGTTTTTGGCCACCTGCCGACACACACGTACATCTTCCTGCAAACACAGCAGCAGATATGGAGGCGATCCGTTGGACCTGGAGGTATCTGAGCCTCAGCAGCAGCAGCAGCGAGCCCAGCTGGAGGCTGCGGTGATTCATTAACACTCCGACTACAGTGAAAGCACACAGGGCCGAACAGAACACAACAGAACAGAACAGGTGTCTCATTTGTGGCTTCCAGTAATCCTCGCTGTCTCTCTCTCTCTCTCACACACACACACCTGTTCATATCGACTAAGTTCAGAAACAAAACGTTTCTTCAGGTGAATTAACAGGTCATCAAACAAATGTCACTCAGACTGGAGGATGTGTGAACAGGTGACAGCTGAAACTTCTAAATGCTGATTAAACACGAGACCACAGAACATCTCAGGGAAGTTATTAACTCCTAGAAACACGTGTGAGCTCTGAGCTCACTGAATTAAGGTTCTTAGACACGCTGCAGCATCATTTGTACCTGTGTTGGATTATTAAGTTAAACCTGATGGTCACTGCTCACCGTGCGAGCTTCACACTCGTTTAGCTACCTGCTGGTGCTGAAGTTGGCGTATGATTGGTGGATTCTCGTTTGGACTGTTACATGTTGTCTGTACCAAACGCTCATGCTCGTAGCTGTGAAGAGGGCGTTTGGATTCATACGAGCCACCAGCAGAGTTTTGACATCAGTTTTCTCCTCACAGGCTAATTTTTTCCAACCTCCTCCGCGATCTTTCACCATCTGCTGCTGGTGTTAGAACACGCAGATCATTCTAATTATTCCACATCCTTTGCAGTAACGTTGCTCAAAGCAGCGGCCATAATGCGGTCTCCGGTTTCTTCTGCTTGTCTTCCAGCTGTACGTTTGATGGAGAAGACGACTGACTCATTCTGATGGCGGTGAAATGAACTCTGCCTTCTCAAATGGCCGCTTTAGGCAACAGATATGCTAGATTAAGTAAGAAAATATCCGCTGCATAAATGGAAATAATAAATCATAAACTATTGCTTCAGTCCTCGCCGACAATGGCGGAAGTGATCCACACGCCGAGCGAGACGTAGCCCAGAGCCCTTCAATTAACTGAAATGGGCCGTGTGCATTTAATAATGTATTTAAACAGCCACTTCTCCACCCTCAGCTATTGAGCGCAGCTCTTATTTACTTCACACTGATTCTTAATGTCATAATGTTAAGGCTGCCGCTGCTCGCTACGTTTGGCCCGGAGGAAGACGGAGATGCTGCGAGAGCGAGTCGGTGTCGATTCTGAATAATAACAGAGTTACGAGGAGTCAAAGGAGCAGCAGAGAGAGAGACGGCAGACGGTCGGTCATCGCAAGCTTCAGCGAACTGAAATCCTGATCTTCTCCTCACTATAATACTAATCAGTAATACCAATAGTGGCTGCTGACTGCTGGACTGGAAAACCTCTTCTTCTTCCCACTGGTCCAAGTGGCCATAATGTCCTTAGAGACTAATGAGCCTGGTCACATAACTTGCTAGCCCAGCTCTGGTTCTGGCATGACACCGGCTCTGAGTCTGGTTGTCATTGGGAAGAAAACACGTCAAACTTAATGGACAGTGACTGAGAATTTGTTGTTGTTGTAGTGTGTAGTTTCACACTAAGTTTATAAAGTTTCTCGTGATTCAACGACTCTCAGTCTGGAGTCTGGTGATACTGTGTCACACGGGACGCATGTAAAACGTCGTCATGCAGATTAAAACTGGTTCTCGGCTCATTCCAGGTTCCACATCCTGACCACGGTCAACCCTGTTTGTCGGTCACAACATCAGCTCGTCCTGGAACTGTCGGGTGACGTCACTCATACTCCGGTCTGGAGCCAGCATCCTCGGCTAACTCCACACCAGCTCGGTGGTACCAACAATGGGAAATGATTGTGGGCTCAGCGGCCATCTGCTTCCTGCTTCAGAGGCACCCTCTGCAGCCCTGACGGACCTCAGCTGAATGTTAATTAGGGAAGAAGCTAATTGTTGCCCGTGAAAATGGTCACAGATGGGAGCTGCAAAATCAAGTGGAAGTCCAGCTGATATAATGGATTGGAATAATTACCGTTTCTTCAGTCAGAAGAAAGTTGGTGGAAACCAAAACATCCTGAATCATTATGGAGTTTGATTTCTAAAATCTAAACATTCAACCTTTATTTGATTCATTTGATTTCAGATCAAATGACAAAATGGAGTTAATATTATTCTGCATGTGTGTCAAAGTGTAAACAAACCTGATGATGCTTCTGGAAATGAACAATATGAAACAAACATGTCTGAAACTCAAACTTCAAACTCAGACATAATAAATCAAAATTGATTTTCATGTGAAGGCTCAAAATCAGGTTTGGTGATGCTAATGGTGGATTCATGTGCAGGTTATATAAACTCTAATCCAGAACTCATTTTCACAAAACATCCCTGACTGCTCAGAAATACGTGACGCATGACGATCAGCCCAACTAGACTGATGACCTGTGACCTCTGTGACCTCCTGCTGATCCACACTGACCTGTGATCAGGTGACCTGTGATCAGGTGACCTGTGATCAGGTGAACGGTGTCTCTGTCAGTCGTACGTCTGTTCTCACACTATGTAACTTTGGGCTCCGGGTCGGGAGAAGTACGTAACGCTTTACGGCACTAAGTCACACACCAACAACTAGTTCGCTGCTGTTAGCTCATGTTAGCTCAGTTTGTTAGCTGCTGTTAGCTCATGTTAGCTCAGTTTGTTAGCTGCTGTTAGCTCAGTTTGATAGCTGCTATTAGCTCATGTTAGCTCAGTTTGATAGCTGCTGTTAGCTCATGTTAGCTCAGTTTGATAGCTGCTATTAGCTCATGTTAGCTCAGTTTGTTAGCTGCTGTTAGCTCATGTCAGCTCAGTTTGTTAGCTGCTGTTAGCTCATGTTAGCTCAGTTTGTTAGCTGCTGTTAGCTCATGTCAGCTCAGTTTGTTAGCTGCTGTTAGCTCAGTTTGATAGCTGCTGTTAGCTCATGTTACCTCAGTTTGATAGCTGCTGTTAGCTCATGTTAGCTCAGTTTGATAGCTGCTGTTAGCTCATGTTAGCTCAGTTTGTTAGCCGCTGTTAGCTCATGTTAGCTCAGTTTGATAGCTGCTGTTAGCTCATGTTAGCAGTTTGTTAGTCTGGTGAGAGCCTCCTACTGTATGTTGGCAAAGAATCTGCTGACTGCAGAGCCTGTAAACCTCCTTCTCTTCTTCTTCTTATTCTTCTTGGTGGTCCAAAACATCTGTGGTACAAACAGTAACACTCCCCTGGTGCTCTGAGCTCGGGCAGCCCGGCTAACAAACTGAGCCAACATGAGCTAACAGCAGCTACAGTTGGCAGCAGTCAGTAATTGAACAGGTTGGTAGAATTTACTCTCATGACTTTAAATCGGCCCACTCTTCTGAAAACGTGTCTTTACTGTCTGAATGTGAAGACAGACCGTCCCCAGCAGCACTATTAGGCAGCTGATTTCCCTCCATTTACATTCAGTGCTCATCGTGTCCCTGCTCGGGTCGGATGTCCGTATGTGGGTCTCGACACCAGAGACATCAGTCAATAATTTGGGAACCGCACACTTGGATGCACCCGGATAATCTGCTGTGGAAATAAGCAATCATTTAAGTTGGTGAGAAAGTTGTTCCCAGAGGGAGACATGAATCAGTGACCATGTATGAATTAGTTTTATTCTCAAGTAAACATCAAATAACTACATTTAATGTGAAGGAGTCGCTCAACAAACCCACACAGAATTAATACCCAACTCTGCAGCTCTGCAGAGCTTTACAGAGGCAGAAGCATCGCTACAGGCGCAGAAATAAACGTCTTGGCAAAGAAAGTCGAGCCAAACAGCTGCTGCAAATCAAACATGATTTACTGTTTCTGAGCTGCAGGAGGACGACGAGGGAAGACGATCCTCGAGCACCTCAGAGCTCAGTGACGTCCCCGCAGACTGTCTAAAACCTGGACGTAGTCTCTGTGACGTCCCGCAGACTGTCTAAAACCTGGACGTAGTCTCTGTGACGTCCTCGCAGACTGTCTAAAACTGGACACTGATGCTAACTGGCTGCAGATTCATTTGTACATATGAAAGTTTCATCATCTAACTACCTGTAAGGAAGTGAACAAGAAAGATTTCAGTGACTTCACGAGTCACTTCAGGATTTTCTGTCACTAACTCTTAATCTCTCATCCTTCAGATTATTAACAGCAGTGACACAAGATACCACGTTACAGTAGCTCCTGAGGGAGGTGGAGACAGCATCACTCATCCCCCGCTCGTCACAACGTGGCGTCTCGCTGATGTTTCTCACGTACGTTTGTCCCTCGAGCTGCAAATCACAGCGTAAAGGCTAATAATGAAAGACGGTGCATGTGACAATGAGCTTCACTGCCCGACGTCATGACGCGTGCATGTTTAAAGGCAGACTGGATCTGCCATCAAACTTCATGTTGGTAACTGTAGCCTCAGCGTGACGTGTGAAACTTAAGCAACAAAACAAAGTCAGAAAATAGTCAACAGGAAGAAAGTCAGACTTGTGCAGCTGGTTCATTAACAGTCACAGCTCATTAAGGCCGGCTTAATCAAAATTCAGGAACCATACCGGGCTCCCGACAAATTACCAATTTTGCAGCAACATAATGAGCAAAAACAAGGTGTCAGTTAAAAACGAGGCTTTAATGACGAGCTTCATTTCTGTCCACGATGCTGTACAGCAGAGCGTCGTCATGTCGAGACAGCGTCTTCCACCACCCGCGATGTGTTTAAGGGTGTCAATTAGCACTGCTGCTTTTCATTTATTCGTTCTCGTCTTCTTCCTGACAGTGTACGGTAATTGTTGCTCTGTGTGACTTCTCTTCAGTACGCAGCAAATGTCCTGGACCAGAGAGCAGCACTGAAACAGGTTCTCACTGCAGCATGGATCCTGAACGTCAAACTGTGACGCCGTAGATCTACTGTCAGTAACGGACGCGCCCGTGTGCCGTGATGTTTCAACATATCGCTGAAGTCAGGTGATATCGTACAAAGAGCGAGAAAGTTTGATGGATGGAAGAAACCAAAGGTAACTGTTGACTTCATCCACCTGATGGTGCTACATTCAGGGTCAGAGGATCCTCTGGTGACAGGACAGTGATGTGTTTGTTAGCATGGATCCTAAGACAAGTAGTAGGAGCAGCCATTATTTTTCATGTTGGCCTGAATAAAACCAGAAATATGTTCACATGCCGGGATGGAGTGAGGGTTAATGGAAGGTCTGTTGAGACTGCAGCCGACGGGAACACAGAAGCTTCCAGCTCTGGGCGCTCGCTGCTCAAATGTAGCCAATAATATTCACAGAGCTGCAAAGCCCAATACAAGACTCCTCTCCTAACAAGGACACACATACAGAGGCTCCAGCAAACACAAGCAAACATGAATCCCAGCAGACCAAAAGAAAGGTCATCGTTGTTCTGAGAGAAAAGAGGCTGTTTTCTGAATTTACAGTAAGCTACACCAATCAAAGGGCACTGTGATGTTGCCATAGTTACAGAGACAAAAACTCCAAAGCTCCTGAGATGTGGAGCAGCAGATTCTCGTCCTGAAACTGGACTTTTCTCCGTCTGTTTATCAGCCCGGTGGGAGGCCGTGGTCAGAGTCCTCCCCTCTCTGCTTCTTGGAGACAATAGCTGGACGATTATATTATGGAAATTTCAGGTCTGTCTGTTGGTCCGCTGGCGATGATTAATTGCCGTCTAACCGCTGCGAGCCACAGCGATGCAGAGGTACGACAGGATGGAGAAGGATGGAGAGCGGCAGCAATAGCATGAATGTCACAGACCTTCACACAGAAACAGAGGCAGGACCGCTTCATGGACCTCAAGGTTTCATTAAAGGACTCTGTCACAAACATGAGGAAGAACCACGGCATCTTATTCATAACCAGTTGGACTTTAATAAGGATTCATTCTTTTTCTGGCCTGATGGACAGTGAAGTAAAATTTAGCTGATGTTAGCTCGTGTTAGCTCAGTTTGTTAGCTGGACTGTGAGCTCAGAGCATGGGACAGTGTTTGTACCACAGGAGGGTTGGACCACTGGGATAAAGAAGAGGAAGTTTACAGGCCCAGCAGTCAGCAGCTTCTATGGACATGATGGCAGAGGAGTAGAGAGTGAAGAGGACGCTGACGGAGGAAGCTAAGAAGAGTTGCTAAAGTACAGCTGGTTTCAGAGGTTCTCCTCGGTCCGGCCGCGTTCACTGGAAGGTAGACGCTGATGCTAGCTCGTAGTGCTAGCTGCGATGTAAGTCTGACAGGTTCCTTCAACATATGTAACTCATAGTTTTGTTCCGTCTATAGCAACATGAAATCTCAACAATCTTCTGCAGTTAAAGGATAACTATGGTTTTATCATAAACAGTATGTTTTCATCTTGTTCCAGCTCAGTTTCACAAAGTCTTATAATGAATAATAAAAGAAAGCTAAATGCTAATTCTAGGGGAGCAGAGACATTTGATTTCATGTGGCTCAACCTTTCATGTGTTGTAAAGAACTTATCAGCTGAAGCGAGGGGAGTGAAAATGTCTCAGATATCTCAGGAAGTATTTTAATTAGCTCGTGAGGCGTTATGTAACAGCTCTGCTGCTCTGTTAGTACACAGGACAGACACACGTTAACTTTCTGATGATTCATGCAGTCTGTTTGCTGTCAGGTACACATCTGCCAACTCCATGCACCTGACGAAGCAAAAAGTTATTAAAAAAACAAGATGTTCACGATCCTCAGAGGATGAATCCGTCATACTGTCCTAGTTTGTAGGATTCACAGGAGAAAATGTTCATCCGTGGATGTTTAATTCGCTTTCTGATGGAAACCACACAAATACAAGTAGCTGGATAGCATAGCTTAGCATAAAGACTGGGCTCAAAGGGAAGCATCTAGCCTGGCTCCATCCATAGCTAACAAAATCCAGCGTGATCAATTCTACCGTTCATGGGAAACAAGAAGGGGAAATATTAAACTACATAGAAGTAACAAAGTTTAGAGGGAAAAACGCAGCCGATGGGAAATTACAGGAACAGTCACAGAGCCGCGCGGTGGCATTTAGGGGAAATGAAGCATTTACATGGTAAAGCATCATATTTAAATCAATTAGCTCCTAATTAAACATTCTGAGGGAATCTATACACATCACTTGAGACTGAAATATTTCATGGCATCTTTTTGTCCAATAAAACAACACTAAAATCCTTTTACTGTAAAAGTTAAACGGTAAAATTCTGGCCCCCACAGCTGACTGCAACGACCTGCTGGACAGTCCAACATTCGTTGATGGTTGTCGTAGTAACTGGGTTAGCGTGAAGATGTTTCGTCTTTAGGAAACACGGCTCGCTGAGATCCTGTGACTGATGACTGAGTCAGTCCAACGTTATGACGGCACGGCAAAACAGAACATGACATATGTTGCTATGGTGATAGAAAATGAATACAATTTCCTGTCTTTCATTAATTAGCTTTGTGATTTCTCATGTTTTCCACCAGTGTTCTCTGATTTTACAGGTGAGCTGATCGTTCATCCAACCACGTGTCGGTCAGCGTCTTCCTCCTGCACTGCTGTTCACGTTACACAAACACTTTTTATTCTTTGAGACAATTCAACGATTTTATTAACTGTAAACACGGAGACACGCATGCCGCGTTTCACTGCTGTTACATCCAAACGCATCAACCATGAAAACCAATCAGCGAGCTCGCAGTCTTCCCTTCAGGTTTGCTGTCTCCTTTATTTTGGAGGATTTGTTTCATCATGTGGAACTCTGTCTCTCTCAGGACTTCCACTCCAGCTGTATTGAAAGAAATTCGCTCTCCTCATTACACTGTCTGGCTCTTTGAAGCGAATGGGATGGGGGTTATTGTGTAAGACCTATTTTAGGAGGCTGGCTCTCAGCTCGAGTCCATTGTTAAAAAATATCTGGCAGAGCTTTTGCTTCTCAATTTCGAGGCTTGTGAGCAAATGCAGAATAATGCGACACATTGTACGTGTCATAAAACATCGTGCACGCTTTTATGTAACGTTTGAGTTTTCGTACACGTTGCCCACAAAAAGTGGGAGGAAACAACACGAGGATCTGAGCTTACTCCATTACTTTTAGCTCAGCTCAGCTCAGCTAACTACTTCAACCATGCACAGGCACTAAACAATACTAAACTCTTTAAAACGGCCAAGTGTGTGGAACTTTAACAGGAAGCTCTGAACTCTACTTCCTGTTTCATGGAGGCTTTAACAAAGTAAAGCAGGCTTGCAGCTCTTCTGTTAGATTCTTTTCTTTTGCAGCATGGTGAACTTCCTCTTCTTCTCTCTCGTTAAGCAGTCCAACACTCTTGAAAGAAGTCCAATGATGCCGGCGTACCCTGCCTCATTACGATGTCTGGCTCTTTGAAAGTAAATGAGCACAGGGTTTTATTGTGAAAGGGTCTATTTGAGGACTCCAGCTCTGTCCTGGCGATGATGAAGAAGCCTCTGCAGTTTACCTCGCACTCCCATGTTTCAGACAAATGACTAATTCTTTGTAGGGAAAGATTTTCTGTCAATGCATTAAATATAAGTACTTACACAACATCTATTTCATCACACTCCAGTGATCCAATCTTAAAGTTTCCGTCTCTGACTCCACTGTATTGATCCCAGTGTGGAAATTTACCATCTGGATTGGACCCGCACTGTTTTCTGCCAGACCAGTGCACCAGCTGGAAACCAGTGATTGCCCTCTTTATATCTGCAGACTCATATGTTTTATTTATTTCTGCACAATATGACTTCTTGACTCTCAGGTTCTCGAGTTGGAATGAGCGTGTGGGTTCCTGTGAAGGGGGAATATTCCCTGTGTTCCCCTTCATGTTTCCTCAGAGAGAGTGTGGAAGTGCTGCAGCAGGGAAATTTGGACTGGACTCGGGGTGCATGCCTGCATACATTACAGAGCTTTCAAACAGCCTTTTGTTGATTTGCTTTTCATGAATGATTTGCACTTCATTTGAGGGAACAGGAAACACACCGAAGACAGACGAGGGGATGAAGGACAGCGAGGAAAGGGAGCGAAACAAGCGTATGCTTTGTTTACAACAATCTCATGTCGCTGCACAGACAGACATTTATCCCTGCACGTTATGACGGGGTCACGCTAACTTTCACACTAGAGGTGTCAAACTCTGACTCGATCACTAAACAGATCCGGATCTTATGAGTCCTTTGTCCATAAACATAAATTATACCAGTGAAACACAAGCCCGCCTGTCTTAGCTCTCAAACTTGAATTTATTCAGTCTGTTAGACGAGGAGGGCAGTCTGTCTTTGTGCATTTGAAATTTTGATGCAGGAAATAAACTTTACATTGTCATCTTACATCATCTTATCATATATTATCATCGTATTACATCAATTATGAGACTAAATATTTCATGTTTTTTATTTAGCTGCATTATATTCAGCTGACACAAAGTGAATGACCCGATCCGCTGTGTCTCAGTCATTGAGTCTGCGGATCGGTGAGCAATCCGCGGCTCTCCTCAGTCTTTTGGTTCTTTTGGTTCTCGGGTGTTTCGGGCTCTGTATGGATTTACTCGATGGATCTGAATCTGAATCTGAATCCGGATCTGTGCTACTGAGTCTGAGTCTGCTCTGCAGGAAGTTACGCTGACCCATGGTCAGCTCATCTGAGTCCAGACTCCTGAAGTTATGCTAGCGGTGGAAACCAACAGTAGCGAGGCGTGTTGTAATGAGATTGTACAGGTTAACAGGACAGGAGAGAGTGGTGCAATGTTAGGCAGATGTAGGACAGTAAAGATCCGGGTTAATGGAGACTTGTGAATCCGGAGTCAGTTAGAGGATCCGTGTTAAAGATCCAGACGAGTCAAGACTCATACACGACTGCTGAAAGATACAAAGCTCAGGTTTTTCCTTCAGTAAACGTCTGCTGATGCTCAGCCGTGTAGCTAAGGGAACTGACTCAGCCAAGGATGCCAGGACCAAACCCAGGAAGAAAACCTGCTCACTGCTGGTTTGGAGGTTCTGTTCGGTCCCGCTGTGAACACTGGAAGGTACGGGGGTGCTAGCTCATAGTGCTAACTGCAATGAATAGCAGTGGGGGTGTAATACACACTGTTGGCTACTGTAAATGCCAATCAATATTGTCACAAACCGGGCCAGTTAGTGGAAAAAGTCCACACATGAAATAATGAATCAAAATGAAGTTAATAGTAAATCATTTTAAGCTGATAAGGTAAACTTGTTATTGTAATGTTAGTCGGCCACATGTGCAGTATGGATGAGTGAATGTTGTGTGTTGAATGCAGGAGAAATAATACTTAGTTCCCTGTGGCAGGTGGAAGCCTGAAAGTGAACAAATGGTTAAATCTCCGGTTTCCCATACACCCACAGGTGAGGCAAACTGTCCCGACAACCTGTCCCAACCTCCACACAGTCACACAGATGAAGTCACACAGCCAATAAGCAGACAGAGCGGCAGGTAGACAAGTTTAGATTAGTTAGTAAACTGAATTCTACTTCCTGTTTGATGTGTCTTGTCTTGGCTGTATAAATCAGATAGCAGCTTGTTCTTCTGTTACTGTGTAGGAGTCAGGTGTAATCAGAGGCCAGCAGTGTGACTTCTCTCATTAAAGTGTTGCTTTCTGCCTCAGACCTAAAAATATCTCCTGTCTTCTGTTTGACAGATCAGTGTGTGCAGTATGTCCTGCAGGTGACACGATCTCACCTGTGACAGAAGGTTTGTATGTGCAGCAACACAACGAAGCACAACGCAGGTGGTGAAGGAGGAAGCCTAACCCTTCATCGTCTCTCCTGGAAACAGAACTCACAATATTTTTTGCAGAGACCAACAATTCCACCACGATCAAGCACTTGTCTACAGTGGTGAGGAAAAACTTCAGCATCTATCTTCCAGTGAACACAGCCGGACTGAACAGAACCTCTGAACCAGCAGTGTCCAGTCTAACAGTGAACACAGCAACAGAACCTCTGAACCGGCAGTGTCCAGTCTAACAGTGAACACAGCAACAGAACCTCTGAACCAGCAGTGTCCAGTCTAACAGTGAACACAGCAACAGAACCTCTGAACCAGCAGTGTCCAGTCTAACAGTGAACACAGCAACAGAACCTCTGAACCGGCAGTGTCCAGTCTAACAGTGAACACAGCAACAGAACCTCTGAACCGGCAGTGTCCAGTCTAACAGTGAACACAGCAACAGAACCTCTGAACCGGCAGTGTCCAGTCTAACAGTGAACACAGCAACAGAACCTCTGAACCAGCAGTGTCCAGTCTAACAGTGAACACAGCAGCCTATCGAGGTGGTTTTCTTGCCGGGTTTGGCTCCTGGCATCCCGGGCTGAGTCAGTTGCAGTCACCTGTAAATCACAGCGGTAGTGTAATGTCATTCCCTATTGCTCTCAGAGGCTGAACCCAGTCTGTTCGCTGAGCCCGGTTCTGTTATCTCCTGATGGCAGATTAGCAGCAGCTAATTAGCGATTAGCATCTTTAATTGGCTGTGAACAGATACAATGTGCTAGCTCTGCAAACTAACGCAGCCACTGATTGTTTGGTTGGTGACAGCACGCTGGCCTGAGCGGCTGTTTGCAGCCTCACAGCGTGGCGTCGTCACCACGTTGTTGAGCTCTGCTCTGAGCCTTAGTTTCAGTCCTTCAGCCTCATTCTGCTGCTTCACTCAGCCACATTAGAGCCGTGTGAAGTTCCTGCTGACGCAAACCCGATCGTTTGTTCAGTGGGATGTGCAACTGCCTCTCTGTCGATATTTTCTTTCTCTCATTTCCTTATTTCTTCAATCTCTCCTTGTCTCTCCTACTCTTGTATCTTCTCTCTCAGTGGCAGCTCTGCTTAAATAAAAGATGAGTCCTGAGATGTGATGTGTCCATCATCCATTCATCCAGTCAGATCAACCCCTCATTCACTCCCTCCATTATTATTTTCTGTCATTTATTGACCTCTTTCCACTTAAAGTAGAAAAACATGAGATGATGAGCAGCTCGTTTGTCCTCTTATTTTCCTCTCATGTTTTTCTTCATCGCCTGACAGATCCTGAGTGCTCCTCGACAGCAGAGGATCATCTTCACTGTGAAAGGTTTTTTTTTTTTTTAGAAAGGACAAATAACTTCAAACACTGAGATGAAAAATAAAAACTGAAAATGCAGGATGACATCAACACAACTGTCCAATCAATGAGTTAGTCCATATTCACATGACAACCAACCATTAATCTCCATAGCAGTGAAGCCACAAACTGCAGTTCCTCAAACGTCCACTCGAGACAGTCTGCGGGGACGTCTCAGAGACTACGTCCAGGTTTTAGACAGTCTGCGGGGACGTCTCAGAGACTACGTCCAGGTTTTAGACAGTCTGCGGGGACGTCACAGAGACTACGTCCAGGTTTTAGACAGTCTGCGGGGACGTCACAGAGACTACGTCCAGGTTTTAGACAGTCTGCGGGGACGTCTCAGAGACTACGTCCAGGTTTTAGACAGTCTGTGGGGACGTCACAGAGACTATGTCCAGGTTTTAGACAGTCTGCGGGGACGTCTCAGAGACTACGTCCAGGTTTTAGACAGTCTGCGGGGACGTCTCAGAGACTACGTCCAGGTTTTAGACAGTCTGCGGGGACGTCACAGAGACTACGTCCAGGTTTTAGACAGTCTGCGGGGACGTCACAGAGACTACGTCCAGGTTTTAGACAGTCTGCGGGGACGTCTCAGAGACTACGTCCAGGTTTTAGACAGTCTGTGGGGACGTCACAGAGACTATGTCCAGGTTTTAGACAGTCTGCGGGGACGTCATGGAGAACATGGGGACGTTTTGTCTCACAGTCGTACACAGGGTGGACAGTACAAACTCTTCCATTTAAATTCACTCTTTAACTCTCGGGCCCGTCGGTCTCCTGCTGCCGAGATAACACTCTAAGATCTATTACTGCGTGTAAACATCAATACGTCCCATATTCCCTGATGGATACAGCGCAGGCATGACCCTCTGAGCCATTCAAATCATTACCGCGGCAACAATGAATTTCACCTTAACCCAGGTTGCTATGGCGACAGCGAGTGCAGAGCCAGCGAGTTCTGCTTGTGTTTAGGGTTTTTGTTACTGCAGCTGGTCTGTAAGCTCACACACACACACACACACACACACACAGTATCAATAGAAAGAATATAAATATGTAAACACACACACTTACAGGTTTATGTACTAAAATCCCGAACCAGTTCATTGCAGGTTTACAGGGACGTCACTGTCCACCGAAGAGTGTATACAGTCTTCTGTATTCCCACTGCTGTGCATCACAGCTAGCACCATGAGCTAGCACCATGAGCTAGCACCATGAGCTAGCACCATGAGCTAGCACCATGAGCTAGCACCATGAGCTAGCACCATGAGCTAGCACCATGAGCTAGCATCAGCCTCTACCTTCCAGTGAACACGGCTGGACCAAACAGGCACTACCTATCAATCTTTACATCACGTAATGGCAGCTAATGTTAGCAGTCAAATGTGAAAGTAAAAACAAATGAGAGCTCCACTTTTAGACTCTTATTTTAATACTGTTATTCATTTTATATAAAATTATAAATAACCAAATAACTTTTTTAATCAATGTGTTCTTCAGGTTTTCAGGCGCTGTGTCGTGCCAGAACTGTTTTTAGCCGGGCTGCCGGGACTCGCTAGTTTCTGATCAGAAGTAATGTAATCAGAACAAATACTCGAGTACAGCTGCACATATTTATCATCACAGTGGGATTACACACACACAAAAAAACTGATTCATACGAGATGTTGAATTGATTATTGTCACGACTGATCAAACAGGGAAACAGGAGGACGACCCAAACTTACAGGATGGTGAGGCAGGTAAGAGTCCAGACCAAGAAAACTAAATCCAAACCGAGCATCAGTCTGTCCAACACTGAGACGACCTGACAGCTGAGACAAAGGAAACACACCTGTGAGGATAACGAGGCACCAGGTGAACCTTGTCAGGACAGAGCACCAATCAAAACTGTTGGGAAACACAACCTGGAGTCAGCGTGCTTTCATACCATGTCTGCTGTCTTTTAAAACACACACACACACACACACACACACACAGTTATATGTATGTTAATAAATGTGAAGGTGTTTTTTTTAGCTCCCGATCTCAGGTCGAAATCAGCATCTGAGTCACTTCCACATAAAAGTCAAAACATCAATCTCAAAAGGTCGGACCTGTAACATTTGTGTAACATTTGTGTAACATTTGTGTAACACTGAGTCTGAGTTTAATGGGGTCAGATGAGTGTAATGTAAAGGCTGCAGCAGCTCAAGGTTAAACTCACAGATGAAGTAAACGTCTCGGCAGAGTTGCAGAGGATTGCGATGGACGGATCAGACACGAGGCGTGAAGTGAGTGAGAGCTCGTGGTCAAAGGCAGATGTTGATCTACTGAACACGTACAGCCTGTGTCACTGAAATGACTGTTATATAAAGCAATTAAACTTTCTATCAACATGAGGACATGCCTTTCACCTCTAGCGCCACCTACTGCCAATGTCGTGGACCAACCCTGTTCACAGAACAGTAGTTTTGTTGAATTACTGAAAATCAGGTGACATCTGTGACACATTTGGATGAAAGCATCTTCTGGTTGTCAGTGTGTTCGTCGCTCACTTGAAGCTGTGTGTGTTGTGTGAGAGGAGTGGATCCTCACATGTTTGTGAAGTGTGATGAAGCTTAATGAACGTAAGTGCAGTGGGATTCAAACACTGCTGCAGACGCTGATGAACACGGATATCTCTGACAGTGGGAGCACGATCGGTCTCAACACACTTTTAACGCAGCAGTTTGAGGGCATGAGATTTCCCAGCAGGAGATGCAATTCAATTTAATAATTTGACTTGATATTCAGAAGTCTGCGGGGTCTGAGAATCAGCCCACTGTAAATTTCACCTGAGTGCAATTTTGATCCAATGAGTCCCAAAGCAGGCAGGAAATAAACCTCTGCAAACACTCATCTGTCTCTGTTTCTTCCGCCTCTCCTGCAGGTACCTTCATCTTCACACCATTCCTGACTCATAGGTTCAAATCGTGGATGCATCTCATTGCTTTATTTTGAACAGTTCACCTCCTCGCTGAGTTAAAGAACACTGTTACAGATATTTCAGTGAGTGTGCAGCTACAGTACGCCATGTTAGCCGCTGTGAGCTAAATGCTAACATGGTCAAAAACTGTGATTATAGTTATGTAATGTATTTTCATGCATGTATCATTTAAAATAAATTAAACTAATAATGCTGTCAATGAAAATACAGGAATAACATTTTCTTTTACATATATGACATTTCTATAATATACTGTATAACACTGTATTTTCATTTACATGTAACGCAGCTCGGGGTGGCTTAGAAAGATTACAGTTATGTACTGTATTCTCTATTCAACTACATTAAACTAATAATACTGTGAATTACTATACAGCACAAATACTGCATTTCCATTTAATATCACTGTATTCTCAGTGACATAGCAGCTTGCGATGAGTTGGGAGGCGTGTCATAACAGCAGCTGGACTTCCTGTAAAACGTTTTTACAGTATTTTCTCGTTAAACATGACGACAGTGCTGAGACTGAACATTAAAGTTGTGTGCGGACAGACGATGGAAACGTTCTCTGAGTGAACTCCTTCACACATCCTGACGTGGATTAAAGCAGCTTTATGACGCACAGATACTTCAGCAGTGATAACTGTGTGCACGTCTACACGGGGAGCGTTGTCTTGGTCTCTGGGGATTCTTCGTTCATCCTCTAACTTTGTTCTCTTTGCTTCTTCAAATCTTTTTTCTTTTCACCTTCTCGTTATTTGAACTGAGAGAAATGTGCAGCAAACACGAGCTCGGCGGATTTCTAACTTCTATGTCAGACTGCATTCTCCATCGGACTTAAAAGCAATAACACACTCTGTTTATCACGTTTGTTATCACACACACACACTGATGTGTTTCTAAGTTAAGATACATTAACATGCAGGAACACGAGTAAAACCAGCTCCGTTCATTGTCCCCACATCAAAGAAACAACAAATGAAGCAGCGTGCCTGATCGTCCACTGTCAACTCCCAGCATTCATCACAGAGGCTACGTCCAGGTTTTAGACAGTCTGTGGGGACGTCTCAGAGACTACGTCCAGGTTTTAGACAGTCTGTAGGACGTCACAGAGACTACGTCCAGGTTTTAGACAGTCTGCGGGGACGTCACAGAGACAATCAGTTGGACAAACCACAACAGGGAGTTGTGTACAGTAGACAAACACACACTGACTCATCTGTCACTCCTCTACAAACTTCAGACTTAACTATATTTGTAGCACACGCACACACACACACTCACACACACACACACACTGACTCATCCTCGTCCCTCCAGCCTTGTTGAAGTACAGAAATAAAAAATTCAATTAAAATGCCAGGAGTGCCGAGTGCCGTGGAATCACATACATTCATTACTGCCACAGTCTGCCAGGCAAGGACACGACGGAGGAGGAGAGGGGTGATCTCTGTTCCTCCCCTGTCCTCCTCACCCTCCTCCTCCTCCCCTCATCTCTGTATCCGTCCGTCTTTCCCGCCACGAGATAATAGCTGGGAGAGGGTGGGAATGCGACGTGAGGAGAAGTGTGGAGAAAGAGAGAGAGAGAAATTAAGAGGCCAAAGTCATAACAGTGATAATGGAGCCTTTGATTGTGATGATAATTCAGTTATAATTACAGGTGACAGTGTGAGAGACAGACAGACGAGCTATTAGAGAGGAAGAACAGGAGAGCTCACAGAGAGGACTTTGGGGATACCATGAAACAGGAAGCACAGTTCTGTTTACTTCCTCATTTTTTATGTCTTTCCTGTCAAAACACAGTGAATCCAACCTCTGAACCTACAGCAACAGAACCTCTGAACCGGCAGTGTCCAGTCTAACAGTGAACACAGCAACAGAACCTCTGAACCAGCAGTGTCCAGTCTAACAGTGAACGCAGCAACAGAACCTCTGAACCAGCAGTGTCCAGTCTAACAGTGAACACAGCAACAGAACCTTTGAACCGGCAGTGTCCAGTCTAACAGTGAACACAGCAACAGAACCTCTGAACCGGCAGTGTCCAGTCTAACAGTGAACACAGCAACAGAACCTCTGAACCGGCAGTGTCCAGTCTAACAGTGAACACAGCAAAAGAACCTCTGAACCGGCAGTGTCCAGTCTAACAGTGAACACAGCAAAAGAACCTCTGAACCGGCAGTGTCCAGTCTAACAGTGAACACAGCAACAGAACCTCTGAACCGGCAGTGTCCAGTCTAACAGTGAACACAGCAACAGAACCTCTGAACCGGCAGTGTCCAGTCTAACAGTGAACACAGCAACAGAACTTCTGAACCGGCAGGGTCCAGTCTAACAGTGAACACAGCAACAGAACCTCTGAACCGGCAGTGTCCAGTCTAACAGTGAACACAGCAACAGAACCTCTGAACCGGCAGTGTCCAGTCTAACAGTGAACACAGCAACAGAACCTCTGAACCGGCAGTGTCCAGTCTAACAGGGCTGAGACGCAGTTTTCAAAAAGTACAGAGAAAACTTCAAGAATGAAAACAGTCCAGTCGCTTTGGTTGTCTGGTTAAACACCTCACGCACACAGCTTGTTACCTGAACTTTTCTATGGGACCCATCTGGGACCGTCTCTGAGACACTGAAACAAAAACACTGCATTTGAAACAAATGTGTCCACACACAAAGAAAGTCCTGAAACGTTTTGGGATGCTCCTCCATCATTGGACGTTCTCCTGAATCTCCCCAGAGTGCTGACCGACATCGATCGAGCTGCTTCACAAAAAGATTGCAGAGATGTTTTGCTTCCATTGTTTTGAGGCTCATCAGATCAGTCAGGGCTTTTCATGCCGTTAGCACCTCCTTCAAGACAGAAAGATTTCACTTCAGGTCCAAAGTGATACTCAGAATGATTCATCATGCTTCACCTCGCCCTTTAAGGGTAATAAATTGCTGTTAAATGCTCCTAAGATCGTGGAAGACTGCTGTAACTACGTTCATTGAACTTTACACTCCCCACGTATGACAGCTGTAGGTGACTATATATTCAGCTGTCAGAGATTCACTTCATTAATTTGTCACTGAGGAAAAAGAGGAACATTAAAGCAGATTGCACACTGATTTGCACACATCTACACTTCTATCAAAGCTACATCTGTGTCCATTTGGAAGCTGTGCTGCAGTGACAAGCTTTTAGAACTATGACACGTCCAGGCTCAAAGGCCCGTCCTCACGAGGCTGATGATCATCAACCAGCCACCAGATGGATGCAGCATTTGAAATTCAAAGAGCCAGTCTAAAAATATGTCCTCTTGCATCGCTCGGCTGAATCTCAGCGGCCCTCGCCGTGTAGCATAACTTGTGTTATGAAGAGGGGGGTGCAGTTTGTGCTTCCTCTGCCACCAACTTTGAATCATGGGATGTGAGGAGTCGCTTAACGAATCCCCGAGATGACGACGAAAAGAAGAAAGCATCAGCAGAGACAGCAGCTCTGACGTTACTGTGTTCCTGCAATCTAGATCAAGAATAACACAAGATTCATTGCAGCTCTCTGATGCAACGCCAACAAACACGTGAAGTATTATGAAAAAGAAAAAAACAAGGAAAACTGAAGGTGGAAGGTTATTGTACTCAACTCTCCTGATTCCTTGAAAAACTTTCTCCGCTCATCCAAGAGGTGTCTTCAGTTCTGACTGCTGAGGAGTCCCACATAGTTACCTCTGTGGTGGAGCTGATGCCTTGAGGATCGTTGAGGTCCCCTGTGGGTCGTGGACGTCCCCTGAGGGTCATTAAGGTCTGCCTGTTTCATTGTCACCGCAGTGAGGAGAGGGGGCAACAATCAGCAACTACATTACTAGATGCCAACACGTCCTGTACGCTGGTCTTTTAAAGATCATTTTTGTCTGTTTTCATGTGGTTGTTCTGATCCACAGTCAGTGTATTTATCTACAGTGGATGGCGGTCGGCATGCCCCCAGTATGGAGAAGCAGACGGGAGGACCAGCACGAAGCTAAACAAGTGTACGCTGTGGACAGAGACAACAAGACAGATCAGCATCAGTTTACAAGTCTACGAGAAGACAACATCTAATCCACCCAAAAACAACTCCAGAAATCCCAGCATGAAACTTTCTGTGCTGTTCTTCAAGGTCTCAGTGTCTTCAACCCAAAAACCACCTATGACACGTAACAGATGACGGGAATGATCACCGTACACATCTATCATAATGTACCTTGAACACTTTAAACACACTAAAACCTTCAAAGATTGGCACAAAACACAAAGTTTATTACAGATTTATGACACTGAGCTGAGCAGCATCTGAAATGAATCTTTCAGATGATGTTCAGCACGTCTGCGGCGTCCTTCTAAAGACTCTGACCTCCGTAAAAAAAGACAAAATGTAGATTTATTATAGTGGAAGAGGTCTTCATGTACAAAATCGACCTGACACATTTATTCAGACTGATGTTAATGAAATAAACATTTCCTTAATGATATTTTACACTGCTGTTTCTCCATTTATATCCCAAACATGTTGTATTCTTTCTGAGCTCTACACTTTTTCATTTGTCATTTTCATCACTGTCTTCCTCCCCTTGCCTCCCCCTCGCCTCCCCCTCTTCACATCGCCTCCCGGCTCATACCCGTCAGCCCGTCGGTGCTGTTCCACCCGGAGCTTGATGTAGGTATGCATCATCTCGAGCGCCTGTCACTTCACTGTTTGTCCACACGGCGCCTGTTTGCATCACACTTGTCACCAATCAATGGGCCAATTACAGCAGCCTGACCTGAAGGACTGTGTGATGATCGAGAGGAGGAGAGGGAGGCGAGCTGGCTCGTGGTAGATTGTCCTCATCCTGCACTGTCAGGCTAACAAGGTCACTCCCGGGATGTCACTCACAAACACTCGATGTGACAATAAATGGGTGCATTAAAACGTCAGCGGACATGTCGCTGTCTTCCTGATGCGTCCACCAAACACGCCGTTAATGGGAAGTAAAGAGGCCATGAAATATGAACAGAACTCAAAGAGTCTCAGAGGAACGAAAACGTTTTAACCAGAGTCTGGAAGACTCCATGTCAACGCGAACTGGACCAGAACTACACGACAGAAACTGAACTTAACTGACAGGAGGCCTCATGTGGAACAGGAAGTGGAGTTCTATATACTTACAGCGAGAGAGCGTCCCTGTAGACTGTCTAAAACCTGGACGTAGTCTCTGTGACGTCCCCGCAGACTGTCTAAAACCTGGACGTAGTCTCTGAGACGTCCCCGCAGACTGTCTAAAACCTGGACGTAGTCTCTGAGACGTCCCCGCAGACTGTCTAAAACCTGGACGTAGTCTCTGTGATGTCCCCGCAGACTGTCTAAAACCTGGACGTAGTCTCTGTGACGTCCCCGCAGACTGTCTAAAACCTGGACGTAGTCTCTGAGACGTCCCCGCAGACTGTCTGAAACCTGGACGTAGTCTCTGTGACGTCCCCACAGACTGTCTAAAACCTGGACGTAGTCTCTGTGACGTCCTACAGACTGTCTGAAACCTGGACGTAGTCTCTGTGACGTCCCCGCAGACTGTCTAAAACCTGGACGTAGTCTCTGTGACGTCCCCGCAGACTGTCTGAAACCTGGACGTAGTCTCTGTGACGTCCCCGCAGACTGTCTAAAACCTGGGACTGACTCACTTCTGGAGCCAGCCTCAGGTGGACAAGAAGTTGCTGCTTGGCGTTAGCGTCCACCTTCCGGGGATTATTGCCACATTATGCTGATTATATGTGACAATATGAACATTAAATATGAGTATGACTCTGAATCTAAGTCGATATTTAATATATTCCAATATGTTTAGAGTAACTCGGAGTTTATAATAACTTCTACATCACACTGACTAACATATTCAGGGAGCTGAGGTTTGTCAGTCTACGTGTCTGAAGAGGAGCCACATTGGACTCACTTCCTGACCCACTTGGACTCGCTCTGCAGAGTTTAATGGGACGAGAGAGGCTGATTGGATCCGGTCCACCTCGACTCCACCTGCATCACCTCCTCAGAGAACACTAGCTTGTTTCGGGCGTTAGCACAGGCTAGCTGCTTTGTATCAGGTCTGAAACCATAAAATATCTACACACATGAGTATAATTACTATTGATGCTGGACAGCCTGTGGTCATGTGACGTCCTTTGTCTCAGGGACGGCGCCGGGAGCTTCAAACTGATGATCTGTTTATTTTGGAACGTTCTGACAACGCTACAGAAACACTAGCTAACTGTTAAAGGGTGATAAGGTTGTCTGAATGTTAGTTATTGGTTGAATTAATGCTTGTGTATTGATTACTGACAGTGGCTGATTGAGTTTCTAACAGCAGGAAATGTTTTTTAATTGAATTCAAATGTGAAGATGGATGACCAACTTTAATGTAACGTTGCTGTAACGTTAAAGTAAAGCTGGGAGGAGAGATCCTCGATGGAGGTTTTTCGTATTTTGATCTCCACCTGAGGACGTTTTGTGTGAAGGAGGATGAGGTTAAGTCCGGCGTATCATGATGAATGTTCTGGGTTAACCCAATTCACTGTGCTAATGTGCCTGTCTCCAGGCCTCTGTCCTCTTTTCCTCTGACCCACATTGCTGATCTGACACAGGGGACGCACGAAGGGAAGGCGGGCTGGAAGAAAATACAGCTGCGGTGACAGAAGAGATGATGAAGAGGTTAACAGCAGAGGAAGATACTGAAGGAAGCTCGGGTCATCTGCATTATTGATGAGCAGCTGCATTACAGTTTTATTAATGTTACACGACTGAGGGGATTTTCCTGTTCCATTATATTGTCTTTTATTTTGAAAGACGTTTCTCAGGTCTGTTTTTATTGAAGAACACCTCGACACATCATTTTACAGATAGAGGATGAAGCACGCTGGACACAGCCACGTTTTCTCACAGTGGTTACGACACTACGACTACGAGACTACGTCCAGGTTTTAGACAGTCTGCGGGGACGTCACAGAGACTACGTCCAGGTTTTAGACAGTCTGTGGGGACGTCACAGAGACTACGTCCAGGTTTTAGACAGTCTGCGGGGACGTCACAGAGACTACGTCCAGGTTTTAGACAGTCTGCGGGGACGTCACAGAGACTACGTCCAGGTCTTAGACAGTCTGCAAGACGTCACAGAGACTACGTCCAGGTTTTAGACAGTCTGTGTGGACGTCACGGAGACTACGTCCAGGTTTTAGACAGTCTGCGGGGACGTCACAGAGACTACGTCAAGGTTTTAGTCTGTAGGAGACGTCATGCCCCGTGGACTTCAGCAGGCGTGAATGTTCGTTTCGAGGGTGGGACACAAACTTTACAAGAGAAAACTTCATAAAAGCAGTGAGGCCTGACCCACCAATCACAGCTTATCAGTATAGTGTAATATATATCATTCGTGCTCTTTGTTAAGTCAAGGATCTGAACACTCCAGAACAAACATGGACGGTTGAAGAAGACAAAATCACGTTGGCAGAGCAGAAAGAAAAGAGGGAGGAGGAGGAGGAGGAGGAGGAGAGCTCCACTCCTGCAGGGAGCACTGCCCTCTGTGGCCAACATTATGCACATTCAGCAAAACACGCTGAGAATAAAAGCCACATTTATTCAGAGAACAACCAGCTTGAATGGAGAGAGCGAAGTGAAAGAAATGCTGCTGACGACTGACAGAGGAGACGTGAGGAATGAGGCCGAGAGAGATGAAGATGACAGGAAGGAGGAAATGAAAGGAGTTCATATACAGCAGGGAGCAGGACAGAAATATCACACACGTCATGGAAGACAGACGACACACTTATGTCCGACAATATGGACGTGAAGGAAAACACACGGCTGAGAGCGCAGGCTGCATTTTGAATGACAGTAAACATATTTACAGCATTAGTGATCAGAACATTCAGAGCTGACAGACTAAATATAACTAAAGTCTCCTCAAAACAGCTCAGAATAATCAGACAGAAACAGTCGTAACCAGCAGCGACGCTCCCTCGAGCAGCCGTTTGGTTTTACTTGATAACAAAGATGTCTGCTGGAGAAGAAATGTGGAGAAGTTCTGCATTCAAACAGAAAGAAAAGACCAAAATCGACCAATTTATATGTTGAAAAGTCACGTCGACCCAGTCGGTCCTCCCTGCAGACTCTTTGCTGAACAGTCCCCCAGAAAACAGCCTCAGTCTGGGCACTGAGAGCCGGCACAGTCCCTCGACTGACCTTTAATTGTGGAGTGCTTGTGTGTCGGTTTGCAGCTCCCCATTATAGAGGTATGGAGGTTCTGGTGGGACTTGAAACATTGACTAGACTGGCTGCTGTGGCGTACATGTCGCCTCCGAGCAGCCGGGTGGTAACGCAGTGATAAACATGATGATGTATATTTCTGGTTCTGGTTGATGACAGCGTAAAGTACCACACTACAAAGACCAGGGCGTCATTTCACGTGTTTGACTACAAGGGTTAACCAAAGGCTTGTCCAGCGTCTGATCATCCAACAGAAATGCAGGGACGTGTTTTACCTGCGAGCACTTCACCGGACCGATGTCTGCTCTCACAGAGCGGCAGGAAGCCTGAACACTGCTTGATTTTTGGTGAGCAGACTTCAGCCTACAGTGCACCATCTTCTGACTTCTCTGGTAGCATAGCAACAGTTGCTGCACTCGAGAGGGGTGTGCCAGCTCATCAAACACACACACACACACACACACACACACTCTCATTACGTACAGCAGGTCGGACAGAGAAACTGTGCGGCTGGATCATGTTTGAATCTCAGGTTTGTGAGAAGAGGCCAGCAGAGGAGCGTCACAGATGATGATAATAATAATAATAATAATTATAACCATCATCATAGATATTTCTGCTTCATATAAGAGGACAACATTCATGTTACCATCATGATGCAAAGCTGCTATAGTGACACTAGAAGTGTTGTTCTGGTGAGCCTGTGGTCAGGGCGGGCTCATGGCAGGACTGTGACGCAGAGCAGGTGTCATTAAAGTGAACTTCCTTCAGGATCCAATGAACAGAGTGGAAATTAAAAACTCCTCATACGGCTGCGACACTGACTAACCTGTCCTAATCCAAGAATGGAGGTAAGCTATCCTGTGAGCTGGAGTTCACTTTAATAAACTCTAACTAACAAAAGACGCTCCAAAAGGCAGGAAACAAAACCTGCTCGGGAAAATACAGAAAACTAAGAAGCACTCTAAAACTAACTGGAGGAAATGCTAAGCAGGATTAAATCTGAATAAACACAAAATGACTCCTGACGGAGGAAAACAAAGCGGCAGTCTGTCACACTGAATACTAAAACTAAGCTAAGTTACAAAAAAATGAACTCAAGGCCAAACATGGCAAAACTGTGGCTGTGGCAAAGATGTGGAGTACAGACTATTTAAACACACGGAGGGAAGGGTGACCAGGTGCATCAGACAGGTGACACACACGGAAGGGGAAGTGACCTGAAACGAGAGGAGAGTTACTCTTCAAAATAAAACAGGAAATGACGAGACAAAAACACAAAAGAAGACGTCAGGGTGGTGTGAACTATGTGCTTTATGCAACAGGAACTCATCAACACAGCGCTGCTTCATCACGCCTCTCACACCACGTTACACGTCACAAGTCACATGTGTAGCGTAGCCGTCGATTGGGGTCAAACCTCTGTGCGTAGACTACGTAGAAGAAGATGGGATCGGGTTTTCTCATCTGACCGGGTCCATGACAACGTTCTTTTTTAATTAAAACAACTTGTTTGAGTTTTTCAGCTCGAGCTGTTATTTGATCGACTCTTTTGAGTGACTGTAGACTTGTACTGTAGTCTCGAGGGTTAAATTGATGGTTGACCGTCAGCGTAGCTTGGCCCGCGTACTCTTGGCACTGTCGGGTCTGCTGGTCCATGTTCCTCTGACCTTTCTCTAGCGCCACCATGTCGTTCACAATAACTCAACAACAACTGGATGGATTCACTCAGTCTGAAGCACAAACATGCCAAACTAACATTTCCTCATGAAGACCGCTATGTTACTGGTCCCGAAGATCCAGAAGTACCAGCACACACAGAGTACAGACTTGACTCTGTGTCGGGGGTTTTCCACTGACTCTGTTTTTCAGAGACGACGAGTTAACTCTGGATCCGGGCCCTGCTCAGCACCACCGGCTGAATCCAGACTATTGTTGCATACCGATCCAATCAGTGCAGGTTTGGTCCCATCCATCAAACTCAGCACTAT
Source organism: Nibea coibor (assembly GCA_023373845.1). Taxonomy (NCBI): domain Eukaryota; kingdom Metazoa; phylum Chordata; class Actinopteri; family Sciaenidae; genus Nibea; species Nibea coibor. Next base: position 393,143 of record CM041734.1, read on the forward strand.
CAGTCCAGTCATTAGCGGTGCTACTGAACCATGCTGCAGTTTCTGTTAACCCAAATGAGATGTCTGCGATGCTGCCGCGCCGTGCTCTTCCCCAGCAGCTCTGTGATCTATGCCTTCATTTCCTGCCCCAGCTCGTCTTGTTTTGCCTCCGACGAGAGGATTTAGAGGAGATACGGGAGGTGTCGTACTGACTGCTGGTGATACTGGGACCAGAGAGGGAGACTCTCTTTACAGCTCATCAGGCTTTGTCTCTTCCTGTATTACATTTTATTTGTTTTACAGCATCCGGATGACAGTGATGTGGCTGATGTGGTTTCCAGAGCGCCTGCAGATTCATTTCATACCTGACTGAAGTTCGACGCCATAGAAGATCCATAAATACACATCTCTGCAAGCTTCGCACCATCTTGACTGGACGTGAGTAGATCCTGACTAATTCTGGATTTTTGGGGCCGGTGTATGAAATGTAACAGATGCAGATAGTTTACAGTTTAAATGACATCAGATCAGTGTCCGACTGAAGACTTGTTGGCTTCATCAGCATCATCACGCGTGTGTGTGATGACTCTTTGTGCACACAGATCACGAGCGGATTCCTCAGAGGTCTCTGCCTTTTACAGTTTATATATTATTCTCCTTTTCTCTCCTCCTCTGGACATGAAATCACAACACTACTGAACATTTTGTGATTTATTGGAGGATGTCTGAGACGCTGACAGGATTCATTCCACTTTCTTTCTCTTGCATCCACAGTTTCTCGTTCTGTTCCGCTCTCCTGGGCCCAATTTCAATCCTCATAAAAAACAAATGTACCTTTTTCCAATTCCCCTGAATCATAAACCTTTCTATAATTTTTTTTTTTATTTCGAACTCACCTGACGGTGCTGCCCCCTCAACATGAAGCAGACCGGGACTTGAATGTCTTGCCATGTTTTTCCAGCAGCAGCTGCCTCACTTCAATCAGGCTGTTAGAAGCTGACGTTCAAGTTCCACATGAATCACCTGTCCACATTTCTGCTGACAAGATACACTGAAACACACCGTTTACATCACAGACTAATCCAGGTTTTAGACAGTCTGTGGGGACGTCTCAGAGACTACGTCCTGGTTTTAGACAGTCTGCGGGGACGTCTCAGAGACTACGTCCAGGTTTTAGACAGTCTGCGGGGACATCTCAGAGACTACGTCCTGGTTTTAGACAGTCTGTGGGGACGTCTCAGAGACTACGTCCAGGTTTTAGACAGTCTGCGGGGACATCTCAGAGACTACGTCCTGGTTTTAGACAGTCTGCGGGGACGTCTCAGAGACTACGTCCAGGTTTTAGACAGTCTGCGGGGACATCTCAGAGACTACGTCCAGGTTTTAGACAGTCTGCGGGGACGTCTCAGAGACTACGTCCAGGTTAATAGACTGAATACAAGCAGATGGGTTTTTGAACAGGTATGACCAATGATGATTGTGTGTGTGTGTGTGTGTGGGAGGAAGTAATCTGTTTTCTCCAAGATAAGACATGTTGACGTGTTTGTGCACGTGAGATAATGTGAAGAATACACACAGAGTGTGTGTTTAATGTGTGTGTTTACACATATTAGCATGTTCGTGGGGACGTCACAGAGACTACGTCCAGGTTTTAGACAGTCTGTGGGGACGTCTCAGAGACTACGTCCAGGTTTTAGACAGTCTGCGGGGATGTCTCAGAGACTACGTCCAGGTTTTAGACAGTCTGTGGAGACGTCTCAGAGACTACGTCCAGGTTTTAGACAGTCTGCGGGGACATCTCAGAGACTACGTCCTGGTTTTAGACAGTCTGTGGGGACGTCTCAGAGACTACGTCCAGGTTTTAGACAGTCTGCGGGGACATCTCAGAGACTACGTCCTGGTTTTAGACAGTCTGTGGGGACATCTCAGAGACTACGTCCAGGTTTTAGACAGTCTGCGGGGACGTCACGGAGACTACGTCCAGGTTTTAGACAGTCTGCGGGGATGTCTCAGAGACTATGTCCAGGTTTTAGACAGTCTGTGGGGACGTCACAGAGACTATGTCCAGGTTTTAGACAGTCTGTGGGGACGTCACAGAGACTACGTCCAGGTTGAATTCAGGTGGAAACCAGTTTTCACTTATTCTGTAATCACCATTTAATGTAATCACAGTTATCCAGTTATAACGATGTACTTGAAGGTGTTGAAGCATCATGTCTGTCTTTATAAAATCTCATATCACATTATTTTGAAGTTCAGTAAACATGGCTGATATGTGGCTGGACTGTCTTCTGTTTGTCCGGCATGCTGAAATGTTCCAGGACTCGTGGACTGGCACTGAAACCCTGAAGGTCACCTCGAGCTACCTTATTTGTATGAACCTCCCACCTCTTCATGGCTCCCCTCCAACATTTGCAGCATGAAAACAGGAAGAGGCGAAACACGTTTCAAGGTCGGGAAGATACCAGCAGAAGTGACTACGATTAATCTGCACCGTGAGTTTAATAAAGATCTCTGAATTAAAATGTAGTGATTCAGTCAGTGTGGAAAAAGTATTTCTTGTTCTTTGTTGTTTGTTTTGACTATGAGTATATGAACTATACATAAACATGTGTGATAGCATCAAATTTAATGCTTCAATGATGTATCCAAGGTACAGCCAGGGTGACGAGGATGTTCAGTTTCTGTGGTTTTGTTAGGCGTACTGTATAAGACAATGAGCTTCAGCACACATGGACTGGGGTGAGAACCTTGATCATGGTTCTCTGCTGGAAAACGGTGGAACGCTCCCTCCATTTGGAGTCTGTTGCTTCCCCTTATCTCGGAGTCTTGTTCACGAGTGACAGTCAAATGCAGCACGAGATGGACGCTGTACTGGACTGTTTGCCCAAAGGCAAAGCTCTCTGTTTCCTCAAAGTCCATCAACGTTCCATTCCTCACCAATGGTCATGAGCTTCGGGTAGAGACTGAAAACACAAGATGATGGTTCAAACTTGGATATTCAGAGGGAGCTTGGAATAGAGCTGCTGCTCCTTCACGTCGAAAAGAGCCAGCTGAGGTGGTTCAACATTTGATCAGGATCCTCCTGGGTGTCCAACTGGCAGGACAGCCCAGGACAGAGAACTTATGGTGGGGCTACATAGCTCATCTAGCCTGGGAAGACTTCGCTTTGCTGTTAAACCTGCTGCCACCATGACCAACCCCAGACAAGAGGAAGGAGATGGATGGATGAACTTTTCTCTATATGGAAGAACATATTTGGGTAATGTTGACACAATGACTATATCAGGAACTACAGGAAAACAAAGTATCACCTCCACAGATAACAGAGTTTCTCCATCTGTTTGCTCGAGGTGAATAACACCTCCTTGTTCACCTGATTTCATTTCAAACAGCGGCGGGTGGAGGGAGTCGAGCTGCACCTGAAGGTGAGCCAAATTTTAAACACACAAGTAAGAGATTTTAAAAATGGAAAGAAGGAACAGAACACCTGGATCGAGCTCACGGCTACGTCAGCTACCTTTAAATATCTGCAAGACGAAATGTCCGTGTGAAGGTGACCAGACGAAACACAAAAACACAATCTGTTCTGAGATCTGGACGTAGTCTCTGCGACGTCCCCGCAGACTGTCTAAAACTGGACGTAGTCTCTGTGACGTCCCCGCAGACTGTCTAAAACTGGACGTAGTCTCTGAGACGTCCTGCAGACTGTCTAAAACCTGGACGTAGTCTCTGTGACGTCCCCGCAGACTGTCTAAAACTGGACGTAGTCTCTGTGACGTCCCCGCAGACTGTCTAAAACCTGGACGTAGTCTCTGAGACGTCCCCGCAGACTGTCTAAAACCTGGACGTAGTCTCTGCGACGTCCCCGCAGACTGTCTAAAACTGGACGTAGTCTCTGTGACGTCCCCGCAGACTGTCTAAAACTGGACGTAGTCTCTGAGACGTCCTGCAGACTGTCTAAAACCTGGACGTAGTCTCTGTGACGTCCCCGCAGACTGTCTAAAACTGGACGTAGTCTCTGTGACGTCCCCGCAGACTGTCTAAAACCTGGACGTAGTCTCTGAGACGTCCCCGCAGACTGTCTAAAACCTGGACGTAGTCTCTGCGACGTCCCCGCAGACTGTCTAAAACTGGACGTAGTCTCTGTGACGTCCCCGCAGACTGTCTAAAACTGGACGTAGTCTCTGAGACGTCCTGCAGACTGTCTAAAACCTGGACGTAGTCTCTGTGACGTCCCCGCAGACTGTCTAAAACCTGGACGTAGTCTCTGTGACTGTCATCATTAGTCTGTTCAACACATCAGTCTCTTTAACTAATTATTTATTTATATAATGAAGTGCACCTGCACGCATCACAAACATTGTCTTTTGGTTTTAATTAAAAACATTTGGCACACATTAAATAAATTTGACGTGAGAACAGAAGGACGTTCACTTTTTATAATTATTAAAGCGTTCTTGTCGTCTCTTGTCCTCACAGGCTTTAAAGACGATGACATTAAATCTGGACTTCATTTCAGGAACAGTAGACGAGACTGAAGCCATCAGTCATTCAACCTTGGTTTCATTTGTTTATGTTAATTACACCAAGGTATCAGTGACTCTGACTATGATAAATTGGTCATTTAAAATGCAACATATAGCACATTAATATTAATTTCAGATCAATTAAGTATCAGGGTGAATTTTGCAGGATGTTTTCTGGGGTCAGCACACACACACACACACACACACATAAACTTATCCAGCCCTAGATGTTCACTGGCTCAAGGAGAAGTCCAGTCCATCAGACAGCAGACTACCACAGGTCCTTCACTCCAGCAGGTCTCAGACTCTTTAAAGCCTGCATGACTTCATGAGTTTTTCTACAGATTCTTATTTATGAGTCATTTCTGCTCCACCAAGACGACATACTGAGAAAATGCGGAGGGACGCGTGGACGCAGGTAAAACATGTTCAGACCTAATAAAACATCTAATAAACCATTAATGACTGCTGGACAACAGCTAACATTAACACTCAACTACTCCCAAGCTAACGATATTTTGCTGTGTTTTAATCCTTCTCTGTAGTACTCTGTGTACTTCCTGGTGTAGTACTCTAATTTCAGCAGGTAGTTTTGTCTCTCTCTTGTCTCTGTGAACTTACCGGAAAGGATCGCAACATTTTACTTCTTCTTGCAACCGTGTGGAACATTGGCATTTGCTCACATCTCATCGTCTCTCTGCCCAGCCGGGCGCTGTTTTCTGGGGACGGTTCATGAAGAGTCTGCAGGGAGGACTGAGCAGCTTCTAAAAGCAGAAAACAAGATGGCCACGCTCACCATGTGACGGTTGTGTGTGTGTGTGTGTGTGCGTGCGCTCTGGGGACTCCTGGTATTGACTTGACTAATGTCTCTTTTATAGACAACATCACAGCAGCACCATTACAATCATGAAAGTCAATACGAGTGACGAGGAACAGCTAAATACATTTTTATGACAGTCGTCTGTCTTCATAAAACTCTCGATGGCGGCTCGTGCGCTCATAAAAGAAGAGAGGCGGGAAAACAAACGAGGATGGAGGAGCTTTTAAAGGTTTATTAAAATGAAAACGGACTCCCCGCTGCAGCAGCGTGCGATAACTCTGATTACAGAGCGAGGGATCATGTGAGTCACACATTAAGCTTATGGATCCGTGCCGGTTAATGTAAATCCCATCATGCTTCAGAAAGCCTCACACACCCACACACACTCTCTACACGTGTGTGTTAATAGACTGAATACAAGCAGATGGGTTTTTGAACAGGTATGACCGATGATGATGGTGTGTGTGTGTGTGTGTGTGTGGGAGGAAGTAATCTGTTTTCTCCAAGATAAGACATGTTGACGTGTTTGTGCACGTGAGATAATATGAAGAATACACACAGAGTGTGTGTTTAATGTGTGTGTTTACACATATTAGCATGTTCGTGGGGACGTCACAGAGACTACGTCCAGGTTTTAGACAGTCTGCGGGGACGTCACAGAGACTACGTCCAGGTTTTAGACAGTCTGCGGGGACGTCACAGAGACTACGTCCAGGTTTAGACAGTCTGCGGGACATCACAGAGACTACGTCCAGGTTTTAGACAGTCTGCGGGACATCACAGAGACTACGTCCAGACTGACATTAAAATGATCTGATGATGACATGAGATGATATATCAGAGGATCTCCAAAGTCTTTAGGAATCATCTCCAGTTGATTTCATGACAATCCATGTGGAGCCACACGGCTAGCATGGCCAAAAGGGTGGGAGGTGAAGACGAGAAGGTTATTCATCATCAGCCAGGATCAACCTGCCCTTTAGAAATAAACTCAGCCACCATCTTTGTGAAAAGGTTTGAGAAATGATCGCTGCTTCATCAAATTCAAAAATGTGTTCATCATTTCTGTTCTTTTCATGTCGTCCTAGCAGAACCTTGTGATCCAGAATCGAGAGTTTTCTATTCACCACAGTCTGAAAGGTAAAAAGAACGAGAGATCAAGCCACGAGCCTGAAAAGCAGTTAGAGTAAGAGTTAAACGTTCCGGCATAGAAAAACACTCAGACACCTGAACAGAACCTCTGAACCGGCAGTGTCCAGTCTAACAGTGAGCACAGCAACAGAACCTCTGAACCGGCAGTGTCCAGTCTAACAGTGAACACAGCAACAGAACCTCTGAACCAGCAGTGTCCAGTCTAACAGTGAACACAGCAACAGAACCTCTGAACCGGCAGAGTCCAGTCTAACAGTGAACACAGCAACAGAACCTCTGAACCGGCAGTGTCCAGTCTAACAGTGAACACAGCAACAGAACCTCTGAACCGGCAGTGTCCAGTCTAACAGTGAACACAGCAACAGAACCTCGCGTGCTTCACTACTTGGCAATGTTAAGGCGTCAGCAGAGAGAAATAAAAATAATCCGCCTTGTTTCAAACCTGTTTCCATCCTGACATCCTCCTCAGTCTCAGAAAACAGGAAAGATTCAGAACTTCATGAACGATTTGGAGCTGAAACCTTCAACTAATTCAGCAGGAGGACCTGAAAGAGGGACGGAGGAGGCAGTTTAACACAGAAAGATGGATGGAGACGGAGAGGGAGGAGGAGGTATGGTGGAGATCTCAGAGGGGTTTGGGGGCCATTGAAATTCCTCAGCAGTCATTACACGCTCCTGTGGCTGAAGCCCAGAGCCCGACTCCCCCTTTAACCAGAGCCCTGAGAGACAGACCATCAATCAGACCTCCTCTATCTGCTTCAGTCTGTGTGTGTGTGTGTGTGTGGATGATGCTCTTTCTCACTAACACTTGCACTTTATCTGCCTATTTTTACTTATTTTCTCATTGTCTCTTCTCCACACAGACAGCCCTGACACCCTCCAACCCTCCCCTGACTGCAGACACTATTCTGGGCCTGGGAATCCTCAGTGAAGCTGCACACGACTGCAGAGCGAGTGGGCCAGTTTACATAAGAGGACAAACTGAGGCTGATTTCTGCTGAGATGTTTGAAAAATGTGACACATTTCTGGGTAATTGTCCCGTAATCAAGTGGACGAAGGTTCGCTTCAGGATGTGGAAGCAGATAAAACAGAGCATGACAAAGTTAGCTCAGTTTGTTAGCTGGACATTTGTACTTTGTATGTTTATCATAGTCGTCTTCACCGAACAGGAAACTTTTCCACGTGTGAATTTGTCATTTTTCTCCAGAAAAGACAGATTCGGTAGAGTTACCAAGAGTTGTTAGCAGAGTCGGTAACACAGCTGCGTCATGGTCGTGGTGTGTGTTGACGTGTGGGATGTTCCCATCGTCTCTGACACTCCTCGCTCAACAAACCCAAACAAACTGAACTTTTCTGTTTGCAGCACAGACTCAGGCTGAAGCTGAAACTTAATTTTGACTGCATAGAGACTTTAACATCACGAGCCTTGGTCTGACCTCACTGTTATAATGTTCCATGCACTGTGGTGTGCAGAGTGACTGTATATGTCCAGACTATACGAATACGGAGCACAAAGAGAAGAGAGTGAACGTGAAGCGTTGCAGCGCTGTCAGAGCTCGGTGGCAGTCAGACTGACGACACTTCGTTCACAGAAACTGTGTGCGGCTGCTGATAAAAAACACAACATGAGTCGACTTCCAGAAAACCTCCAGGCCATTCACAAATCAAACCGCTGTCCCTCCGGTGACTAATTCAGCCCAGTAATCTGTGAATAAATTCAGTTTCTCCCGTCAGCTTTATTCTTTAAAGGTTTTTGTTGTTTTGCCCAGACAGAGAAAAAGTGACTGCGCCTGTTTGAAGTTCGACATCTGGAGGAATTAAATTTGCATACGAAGCTCCATTCAAAGAGGACGGAGACAAACCTGCGCCTGTTTGAAGACTCTTGCATCGTCTTTAAAACGTCTGAATCCAGAGGTCAGCAAGAAGGATTCATCAGGAGCAAATCACCTGCAGCTGAAAGGTTATCCCAACATCAGCAAACAGGCTGCATGACCGTGATCAGGACTGTCTAAAACTGGGCCTAGTCTCCGTCACAGGTCTGTCTGAGGACAAACTAAAGCAGTGAAAATACATAAATACATATTTACATTCATAAAAATGAAGCTAAGAGTGAAGAACTCTCTGCTCTGCAGAGTTCCCAGGTGAAGTTTCAAAGCGGTGGATCTAGATTTTAATTGTGTTTGGCGTTTGTGATGTGACTCCTCTTTGAAGTAAACTGCTCTTTGCTTCTCTTAAAGTCGACGTGGAGTCAACTTTAATGGCTTGGCGAGTCTTCAGAGAGCCTTTCATTCTCACAGCAGACACGCTCGGAGAGAACGAACCGAGGAGAGAGACTCTTTGTCTTCTTCATTTCCAGCCTGTTGCATCAGCGCTTCCCACGTGAGTCTTTCTCATCCCGTCAGTAATGACGTCCTCTCCGGGCTGTGCTCGGGTCTTTCGTCCTGCTCAGTGGATTTTTACAGAGACCATGAAGTCGACATGAACATGAAAACTGAAGCAAAGGTCTGGACAGGACAGCCCGTTTACTGCTGGACTCTGAAATGAGTGTTTGCTTAATGAGTGCTTATGCTAAAGCTATCTGTGCAGGCGAAGTCATCTCAATGTTGAGATAAAAGCTTCATCGTGCTTTATGAGGCGTGTTTTATGAATTAGTGGAAACCACTTAACTTCCTCACAGACGTGATTTTGTTCAATATTTTAGTGATTAAGTGACAGTTTGTGTTTGGTTGCACATTGGTTCCTGCCCTCTCCTTTAAAACTGCATGTTTGAACAACAGAAACACTTTGATGGAGGTCACTTCCTCTTTGACTGAGCCTCTGTCACAGACAGATGTTGGTACTTCCTGGTGTAGTACGTCTCTCCGTATAGTTCGAGGTTCAGGTTCTCTAACGAACGCTCGCCTGAAACAATCATTCATTTAGTGACCGCTCCGACAACCTTTCATCCCTCTTCAGTTCATCATCTCAGTCCACCAGACTGCCGTGGTTTGTTCACGGATGCTCAGGACGGTGCAGTCACGGTCAGACGTGAGCGGACTGGTCTATCCAGAACTGAACAGCGTCTTCTTACAGCCGACTTGAGCTGGATTTGCAGACATTTTAAAAAATATCTCGTATCCAGGGCAACTATGACGCTGATTGACAGGAAAGTTTCCTGTCGTTCGAGGTGTCATCTTGACACTGAAACTCTTTTGGTTTTATTATCTCGCGTCAATCCGAGCATGTCAAACTGTGCGTCAGAGTCGGGAGGACATGAATACGATCAGTCTCTCTTCATATATTCATGTGATGGCGCTCAGTGTGAACACGCGGCTCTGATCTACATGTTGATATTAGTCAACATTATTTTTGCCTCATTTGCTGCCCAACTAAAATTTACATTTGGGAATTTGATGTACAAAACGCAAAGCAGCGCCTGATGTGTGCAGACATTAGATGTCGGCACTCCAATGAACAAAATTCAGCTGTAAATGTCACCACATTTGCATATTAATTAGACTCTACGCTGAGTCTGGGAAACAAACTCTGAACTCCTCGTTTCTGCTTCTAAACACAGATAATACATTTATGATTTTGGGCTGTATGAATCTTTGTTCCCACTTCAGTCAGACAAACAGGTCATCATGATTCCCACGAGCCTCTTAATGAGATCAGTGTAATCATCCCGTCCACTCAGCACCAGCCTTTTAAATACACTACATCTACGCACACCGTCGCCTAGCAACTCTTTGATTGGTCGTTAAGTATTGAATCAGCCCACAACAACAGAACGAGGACATCTCATTAAAAGCAGACAATAGTCTTATTTGTCCCGTTGATGAAAGCTCGACAGTAATTACTCCACGAGTCCATGAGTCGTCCTCCAGACCTGAGGAACCTCGGAGGCCTGAGCAAGACGTTGTTTTGTTGCTGCTTCCTGTTTTTTACTGAGCAGAACTTTGACGCCCGAAGACTCGGCATAATGTGAGATCTCATCTGAAGTGCTGCTCGCGGATTGTCACTTCCTCTCCAAGCTCCTCTTTCATCTCTCATGCTTCCCTCTCAAACACACAAATGCACATTTTGTCATGCAAGAAGAGATTTCAGCCGTCACATTCACACCTCTGACAGGTGAAGCGGATCACATGATGGTCTGCTTCTCATGGCTCCTGCCAGTGGGCGGATCTCTCAGGTGAATATTTCGTCCTCAGAGTCGACGTGTGAGAAGCAGAAAAATGGACGAGCGTCAGGATATAAGTGCTTCAGACAAACATACAAACCATCCATGCATCTCATGGCAGACAGCAGCAACGGGACTTTCTGGAAATCATCATTCATCTGATCTGAGTGCAGCTGATTACTTCTTTCTCAGACAGGTTAGTTCAGAAACAAACCGCTCAGGTGAAAGAAGGACAAACACTTCATGCAGGTGAACCTGAGTCGTGCTCGAACCTCATTGGTTCAGATCTCAGAGCCTCAGGAGGAAGAGCTGCAGCTGAACTCTTCTCAGAAATGTGGCCGATGTATCTTCATTGTGAAGTGTGTGTGTGTGCAGTGCCCACGGGTCACTTAACCTGACAGTTGGTTATCACTGGAGGGTGGTGGGGCCTGCCACCTTGGCTGCTGAAGCAATTTGCTGCATAACGGCCTGCAGAGCCTGCAGCTGGATCCTCTCAGGGCAGCTCCGATCGATGCGCTCATCCTGAGATGAAGGTTTGAATCCAAACCAACTTTTATTTTCATACAAACAGAAGGAAGAGACGAGCTGGAGGGAAAGATGAATCATCACCATCACGATGAGGAGGTATTGATCTGCTCATGTCCCAAACACCCGTACAGTTATTACGGTAAAACATGTTGGTGATCATAAAGACCCAGGAAGTCATGTCTGTCTGTCCTTCAGTCACATTGAGACTCTCAGAGTCATGGAGACCACGTCCAGGTTTTAGACAGTCTGCGGGGACGTCACAGAGACTACGTCCAGGTTTTAGACAGTCTGTGGGACGTCTCAGAGACTACGTCCAGGTTTTAGACAGTCTGCGGGGACGTCACCGAGACTACGTCCAGGTTTTAGACAGTCTGCGGGGACGTCACAGAGACTACGTCCAGGTTTTAGACAGTCTGTGGGACGTCACAGAGACTACGTCCAGGTTTTAGACAGTCTGTGGGACGTCTCAGAGACTACGTCCAGGTTTTAGACAGTCTGTGGGACGTCACAGAGACTACGTCCAGGTTTTAGACAGTCTGTGGGACGTCTCAGAGACTACGTCCAGGTTTTAGATAGTCTGCGAGGACGTCACAGAGACTACGTCCAGGTTTTAGACAGTCTGCGGGGACATCGCTTTAGAGCTAGAAACCCGGAATATGATGTGTCCTGGTGGATGACAGTGGACAAACATAACTGAAGATAACGAGACATTAAAAATCATTTTTTAGCTGTTGTCACAGAAATGTTGTGAAGTTTCTGTGTTTTTTAGTATTAATGTAGTTAACAGTGTTGAGGCGTCTTCGGGAGCCCAAACAGAACTTCAGCTGCTCTGTTATGACCTGTTCAGGTCCACTGCAGTTCTGGATCAGGTCTAATTATCCTCAGGTCGATGTGGATCAGGTCTGACGGTCTCTCTGGGTTCAGGTTGGTGTTCCCTGGGTCTGCTTTGGTTCAGGTCCACAGACCTCTGAGTTCAGGATTGATCCTCCATCTGTCTCTCACTTTGTTTATCCTGACCTTCCTCCATCCACCCGGACGTCATTAGTTCAGGGATTTTATCTTCATCACCACCAACATCATCAATAATTGAAAGTGTTTCTGCAGCACCGAGCGTGAGGACACTTCATTTGGTTTAAGCAGGACTGGACAGATCCTGTCAGTGTGACGCGGCGAGGCACTCGGTCCAATGAGAAAAATATCAACGGGCATGTTGGTGCTGAAATGAGTATCATCATTAAAACATGTCTCGTTATGTCGGGCTGAAGTCACCTGATCACATCATAAATCATCATTCTTTATCGCGGCCGCGCTCGCTCGCTGTTTTTTTGCCCTCCGTCCTCTGGGGCAGAAATTATTGAAGCTTCAGTGGAAATTATTCAGAAGAGCTCTCGAAACATTTTCAGTTCAGGAGGCTCCTCTCGCCTGAAAGAGAGAAACCATCAGAGATCAACAGTCACACATGTTCATCATATTCAGAGATACAGTTTAAAATCTGCAGTGAGCCACAGGAAACAGAGCAAGGCACGAAATAACATGAGCGACGATTTCAGTTTTAAATAAATACACAAAATAACAGGCAGCAAAGAAATGAACTCAAAAGTCCCCCACAACCTGGACCTAGTCTGTGTGACGTCCCCGCAGACTGTCTAAAACCTGGACGTAGTCTCTGTGACGTCCTACAGACTGTCTAAAACCTGGACGTAGTCTCTGTGACGTCCCCGCAGACTGTCTAAAACCTGGACGTAGTCTCTGTGACGTCCTATAGACTGTCTAAAACCTGGACGTAGTCTCTGTGACGTCCTACAGACTGTCTAAAACCTGGACGTAGTCTCTGTGACGTCCCACAGACTGTCTAAAACCTGGACGTAGTCTCTGTGACGTCCCCGCAGACTGTCTAAAACCTGGACGTAGTCTCTGAGACGTCCCCGCAGACTGTCTAAAACCTGGACGTAGTCTCTGTGACGTCCTACAGACTGTCTAAAACCTGGACGTAGTCTCTGTGACGTCCTACAGACTGTCTAAAACCTGGACGTAGTCTCTGAGACGTCCCTGCAGACTGAGCTCATACTGATCAACATTTTTTGATGTTTCACGTCCCCGCGGTCCAGATGAAGCACATTAACCTGGTGAAATTTTCAGGGTTTGTTTGAGTGAAATCACTCTCAGAGAAAGAAGCAAAGATCTGACCCAGTCCACACACACTGACTGGGTTTGGGTTCTGCGGCTCGGTTCTGACCCTCTTTAGGTGACTGATGTGATTTCAGGGTGAATTAAAACTTCGTGATGGCTCCACAGGAAGCTGAGTGCTGAACTTGTTTGTGTGTTAATGACTCAGCCTGATCAGCCTCGAGCAGACAGCCATGACTAATCAGTGTTTGGAGGTCAGACGGAGGAGATGACGCCGTCAGCTTCACCCCGACACCAGAGACAAGCCGAGGGACGACAAACACAGTTTGACTTTAGATGTATCTTTAGGTTCTGATCGGCTGATCCACAGTCGAGTTTAAGAGAAGTTTGAATGTTTAAGAGCAACGAACAAAGCCACGACACAGACAGCGAGACACAGGTGACGAGAACGAGGGACAGGTGGAGCCAATCAGGGTGAAACTGAATCAAACCTGGTGGCAACAAAGTAAAGACACACACGACACAAAGAGAGTAGACTACAAAATAAAACTGAAAACACAAAATCATAAACCCAAAACAAGGACGGCTGCAGTCGTAGGAAGTGTTTACCGAGTACCAGCCGACTCTTTGGTGGTTAGACCTGAACAAGTCTCAAGGAAAGAACTTGAACTCCAGGCGTCTTTGTCTCTGCGGTCGTGTTGTCGGCCGTGTTTGTGTTGAGGAAAAACAAAAAGAGCAGATTGTGAAGCAGAAAGATGCTTCATGTCCTCACTGACCAGCCACCTGAACCTGTGAGGTTCCCGCTCGCTGCACGCACAGCTGGAACAGCTGGACGCCTCCACGAATGTTTCAATATTCACAGCAAAAGATTCAACAAGCGAGCGTCTCTACAAACAGATTTATACCAAGTGTGGTGAAACATGACCAGAGGATCACTGCACAGCGACAGCCAGCAGCTGCATCATCGTGTTCGTTTCATGTTTTTAAATCTCTTCTTCTCCGAGGCTTCAAACCATGCAGGAATTCCTCTGCTGTCATTTCTGCTCGCTGCCATGATGTTGTGATTCTCACGGGCTCTGTTGGTCATGAAACTGTTGAGTCGGATATAATTTCTATGATTTCTATGAGTCTGTACACTGTGTTGTATTTAGAAAAGTCTGGCAGCCTCACAGCCGAGCCCGGTGGGATTTAATCATAATGCAGCTGCTGACAGGATCAAATCTTTGCTGTCATGTTAAGACGATTATTGCAGTGAATGTTCGATCGATGGAGGCGTCTCCATGTGATCAGGACCAGCGATGATGTGTCCTCGAACAAATGAAACCTGTTGGTGAAATAATTAAAAAATCATTTCACACACGAGGTTATGATTATCATCATCCAGCTCGTCCAGTCTGTGAAGCTGTTCCCACCCTGGAACTGATCTGCAGTCTCTAAATCAATTCTGGACCCTGACCCGACCCGTAATTAAATCGGAGCTCCGAGCTGCTGATGGGGAGTGAAGACAACAGCTTGAAGCGCACAGCAACACGAAGAGGCCATAAATAAAAGATAAAATAAATAAAAAGACATCGATGGAGCAGAAGGTGAGACCCTCCAGGTTCACACCGACCAACCACTCCAACTACACCCAGGTTTTAGACAGTCTGTGGGGACGTCTCAGAGACTACGTCCAGGTTTTAGACAGTCTGCGGGGACGTCACGGAGACTACGTCCAGGTTTTAGACAGTCTGCGGGGACGTCACGGAGACTACGTCCAGGTTTTAGACAGTCTGCGGGGACGTCTCAGAGACTACGTCCAGGTTGTGGGGGAGTTTTGAAGACTTTAATCACCTGTGTAGATGTTCCAGTTTGTCCAGAGACAGGGACAGACTTCAAGCTTTTCATTTTGGTGCAAATAAAAAATGATATTTCTGAAGCTGGAACTGGAGCCGTAAATACTGTCTTTGTGGAGAGTGACATGTTGATGGGAATGTTGACCTGATCTGAGTAGACACTCAATCAGATCTCAATTTACCAAAACAGAGAGTGTCTTCAGTCGTTCAGGCTAAGTGTTCTGTCTGTCACTTTGTAAACGAGTGGACAAATGATCGGGTGGAGACGATGTTTTGAGATCTTGATTGTGTGAAAACATTACTTACCTCGCTGTGACCTGCAGTGGTCATTTTTGATATTTAAGAGCTGTTATTCTTGTATTTTCTTCTTCAGATAAGAACGGGTTTGTGACGTGAATGTTTTTTTTTATGCAGAGTTTGTGTGCAGGTATTTATCACTGTGTGTATATGTTGTGTGTGTGTGTGTGTATGTGTGTATGTACAGCACCTCTGGACATGTTTTTATTGTCTTTTTAAGATGCAGTCTGAGGATCGGCGCCTCGGGCTAACACAGATGCAAACAAATGTTGAATAAACCATTAAAGAACCACAAAGACCAAACTAATAATGTATCGTCATCATCCCAAAGTCTGACCGAAGAACAAGACAAACAGTCCAAGTCAGTTCAGGTGATGAACGATGATCTGCAGAAAATCAAAACGGGTCGGTCAAACAAACAGAAGAAAAACTGTAATAACTTCCTGGACGTGCATCCATCTCTTCCTCTTGTCCAGCATCAGCAGCATGTTTAGCACGGCGTCCCTCTACCCAGGCGTTCCCGGGCCCGGCGAGCTCCTGCAGTGAGTTCTGCGTTCAGTTGCTGGACAGGCAGGTTGACACAGAACAACAAAAGACGACAATCCCATCGACAGATGAGACAGACAGAACCGACCCAAGTCCAACTGGAGGACTTTCAAAGATGATGAAGTATATTTCTGATTCTGGCCGCTGATGCCAACTTAAACTATCAACAACACAAAGATCAGGACTGTATGCACGGTGTCTGACTCTGAAGGTTAAACAGCTTAATCAGTTAAACATCTGAATTCTTCTTCCTGTTGTGCGGCGAACAGTCAAACATCTCGTCAAACATCTCGTCTGAGCTCGTGTTTGTTTTTTTCATCTCTGCATGCTCAGGTGCGTCTCATTGGACTTTGTGTCTCAGACTGTTTGTCTTCACGTCCCCGTCTGCTGTCGTCTGATTATCGTTTGTTTTCCTTCTTTAATCCAATCTTTCCTCTCCCCGTCTGATCGCTCTGAGTTCAAAGTAACATCTCTAGAAATCAGTGTTTGTTGTCTCCAGTGTCAGAGTGTAATCCCACTGTGTAACTATGTCCAGCTGTACTCAAGTATTTACTCTGATTACATTACTTCTGATCAGAAACTAGCGAGTCGACAACGTTGCTACCAGCCAATCATCATCCAGGTCACAGCAGCAGACCCAGCAGCAGCTAATATCACTGACTAGTCCAGCAGCAGTCAGCCCAGCTCGGCGTCTGTCTTTCAGCCTTTTATTTCACCAAGCTCTCACCAACCACTAAAAGTCAGTCCCAGATTTACTCTTGTCCGGCGGCTTCTTGCTCGCTCACTCTCTCCTTTTCTCTTCTTAGCTTCCTCCGTCAGCGTCCTCTTCACTCTCTGCTCCTCTGCCATCATGTCCATAGAAGCTGCTGACTGCTGGGCCTGAACACCTCTTCTTCTTCTTCTTCTTCTTCTTCTTCTTCTTCTTCTTCTTCTTCTTCCTCCAGTGTCCAAACCTCCTGTGGTACAAACACTAACACTCGCCCGGTGCTCTGAGCTCACAGTCGGGGCAGCCCAGCTAACAAACTGAGCTAACAGCAGCTACAGTTGGGAGCAGTTTACTTCACTGTCCATCAGGAAACTCCATAAATCACTGAGCTGAGGAGGAGCAGCTGGAGGACAGTATTTCATTTGTGGTTTGATGATGATGAATCATTTGCATGAATGTCCTCAGAGCTGGATGAGCAGCTTTGTGTTACCTGTTTGGACAGGTAACCCACAGAGAGGTGAACTTTGTGATTCAGGCCTCTGGTCTCATGCAGACCGGCCTCTGAAAATCATCCATAAAACCTGCAAAAGAAAAGAGACAGAGAGAAAAAGGCTGGCGCTGTTTTAAACCTCATTCTTCATTTTGTCTGTTTCCTGGCGCCGAGGTCCCCGAACAAAAGGCTTCAACACGAGCAGCTGCCAGAGACGCTCAGAATATATGAACGATCCGTCTGTTTGTGGGACACCTTTTAAATCAAATCAACTGCTTTCTGCCAACAAAGAAGTTATGGCACTCGTTTACAACACACTAAATTCTCGAACGAGACTAACATACTTTAAGAGCAGACAGGTTTAAAAATATGGCGACCACTGAAAACAAGTTAGATAAAAAAGCGTCTGCGCCCGCCGCTGCACCATCCAGCACCGGAAGGTGTTCAGGTTGCATCCGAAGGCACTGCGCTTTAATAAACACCTGAATGTTTTATGAGGAGCTGCTCCGTGATGATAAGTACTGTGGGTGAAACTGATCGACCACATGGGGAAGTCTGACAGAGAGAAGTGCTTGATTCATGTCTTCATCTCTGAAGATCGCCTGCGAGGATGCCCCTGAGCAAGGCACTTTATCAGCGACTACAGGAGCTGATCTGGGTGAGGAGGGGCCGTGCTTCTAATTAGACACCTCCGGGGTGACAAACATGCTGGAAAAGCTAAAGCTAACTACGACTTATATCATCATTTGTGAGGAAGACTTCAGCTAGCTGTATCGTGAGGACAACAAATGGCTTCTCAGTGTTAGCTGCTTAGCAATCTCACCATCATAAAGTCTGTAGTGCCACACCACTCGCGGACTTTTATTTTGAAGTCAGATTTTGTTGGAATGTTTTGGATTCTGTGCAGAGACGAAGGCGTCGCCTCCAGTCTGACTTTATTTATCTTCCCTCAGCTCCTTTCTTTAATTTGACTCAGCCTGAATATTTCTATTATCTTTGTCCTGCACGCCGATCAGTCCTCCACCTCTCCATGCCCCATTTACCTCATCCAATTTATTTCAAACGTCTCGCTTCAGTAAGGCGATGTTGTATCTGCTGTTCCTCTTTTTTTAAACCTTATTTTTTATTTGTGCTAACAGGTTTTCTGAAGCTTTCAACAAGTTCAATTTGAGACTTTTAAGATCATTCAGATGAAGTTAAAGAAGTTTCAGGTTCAGATGCTGGACGTGAGTACAGAGCAGTGCTGAGAGCTGGTCGACCTCGCTGAACGTTCTCACAGTTCATTCATATTTTCACATTTTTGTCCCTGTTCCAGTGAATATTGAAAAGTGTGACTGGACAGTCTGTCAGACTGTCTAAAACCTGGACGTAGTCTCTGTGACGTCCCGCAGACTGTCTAAAACCTGGACGTAGTCTCTGTGACGTCCCCGCAGACTGTCTAAAACCTGGACGTAGTCTCTGTGACGTCCCCGCAGACTGTCTAAAACCTGGACGTAGTCTCCGTGACGTCCCCGCAGACTGTCTAAAACCTGGACGTAGTCTCTGTGACGTCCTACAGACTGTCTAAAACCTGGACGTAGTCTCTGTGACGTCCCCGCAGACTGTCTAAAACCTGGACGTAGTCTCTGTGACGTCCCCGCAGACTGTCTAAAACCATGACGTAGTCTCTGTGACGTCCCGCAGACTGTCTAAAACCTGGACGTAGTCTCTGTGACGTCCCCGCAGACTGTCTAAAACCTGGACGTAGTCTCTGTGACGTCCCCGCAGACTGTCTAAAACCTGGACGTAGTCTCCGTGACGTCCCCGCAGACTGTCTAAAACCTGGACGTAGTCTCTGTGACGTCCCCGCAGACTGTCTAAAACCTGGACGTAGTCTCTGTGACGTCCCCGCAGACTGTCTAAAACCTGGACGTAGTCTCCGTGACGTCCCCGCAGACTGTCTAAAACCTGGACGTAGTCTCTGTGACGTCCTACAGACTGTCTAAAACCTGGACGTAGTCTCTGTGACGTCCCCGCAGTCTGTCTAAAACCTGGACGTAGTCTCTGTGACGTCCCGCAGACTGTCTAAAACCTTATTTATTTTGTTTACTTGACAGGACCGCTTAGCACAGACAGTAGGAATCAAACCCGCGTGGCTGCAGTAAAGACTCCTTCAGTCTTTTGGGGCACACACACACACTGACCTCTGTAAACACTGACCCAGTGTGTGTCGAGCTAACTGAAGCTCTATCGGCACCGTTTGTGTTTCCTTTGATGCCACATCATTATCTAACACAATAATTACCATGTGAGCACATTTTCCCGCAGACCTCGGCTCACTTTAGCTCGTGTGCTACATAATGACACAAAGCAGCTAATAAGAGGCCCTTTGAAGTCTGCTGAGGTCTAATTTGTTCCTATCAGGCGGCCGCGGCAGCCCGGCGGACTCCCTCTGCCCTGAGTTTGACACGAGGCGTCTTGTACTTAACACACAGTGTAATCAGTGTTTGCCTCTGTCTGTTTGCGACCTCGTCTTTAGCTTTCAGCCCAGCATCGCTCCTCTGGCTTTATGCTCACCACGGCAGATGGTGAGAGTTTGCGGTGGCAAAGAGGCGTCTTTGATGAGCACACGGGGTTTTTGGTATTTCAGTCGACTGTCTGAGTGGGAGGAGAGGAGCGGCGGGGGGTCGCTAATGATCCAACAGCACGGAGCAATTTGAGATGTTTTGAGTTTCTGCATGACTGCCGTGCAAAGATCTCTTTTATTTCATGATTTTAAATGTCTCTTCTCACAGAGACGACGACTCTCTGGAGAAACTCCATGAAGACTGAACCACAACCTAAGACTGGACGAAGCGGATTTGTTGTGACCACGTTGAACACGCGTGTGAATTTAGATATGTTCATTGATACAGATAAGTCATGATTTGGCATTTACTGTTTTATTCAAATCAACACAAACATGTTGTACAATTACAATGAATGATAGAATGATTACAGCAGCAGTAAATCATTAACTATGAACTGTGATGGAGATATGGGAGCAGTAATGACAGTAATAATATATGTAGTGGACGTCATGCAGGACCACAGCAGCAGCCACGATCCATGAGAACCTGCTGGACGAGAGAGCACAGAGACTCAGGGAGGAAGTTTAGTTAGTAACATGCATTGATGATCCAGGTATGGATCCGTTTGTCTTTGTCCTTTCGAGTTATTAAATTATTTTAGCACTGCACAATCGTGACACGTTTTGGTGAACATAAAAATTGTTCAATTTTAGAGAGCAAGCGCACGAGGAGGCTAAACACAGCGACTGATGAGATGTTCAGTCTGCGCCGTGAACGATTCAGCAGGACTGATTTACAGTAAACAGCCTGGAAACCTGGTCTCAACACAAAAGCTCACGTTGTCTCCCTATTTGAAAGAAGCAAAAGCTACATGACCACACTGCATGAAACTTTACAGGAAGACAACAGCGTTTCACAAACTTTATACAGTTTCCTGTAAATCACTGAACTCTTTCCCCTCTGTAGGACAGAAATCTGAGAGGATAACGAGAACGATTTAAAAATACCAGCCGTAAACCCGAAGGAAAGATCGGATTGCTTATTATCCAGAGATGTGTCTGGATAGAGATCATCATTTTAAATGAGGTGTCAGAAATCTGCTTACCGTCTGAAGATCCAGACATGATGCACAGACACATCCGTGATCATGTGACACACCTGCCGACAGTTTGTGATGGATTTATCAACGATCTGTCGGTTACACCAAGTCATGTGACAAGAACACAGAGGAGGTTAGTTAGGTAGTTACTGAGGTAACACATACGGCAGGCAGTCAGTTAGCAGTGTTTGAAATGGGTCACCTCATTACGACGCTGCTCTAACACTGAAATAATGAAGACACAGTTCTTCAATGCAAAATGTAAATTCTGTATACATATATGTTCAATTACAGATTCAGATAAATCTCTGAATGCTCGTGACCTCCAACCCATCGGGCAGCAGTAAAATCGCCTGCCTCTGCTGCTGTAGCTGCAGTTAGCTCCTCGTCTCTCTGACTGCTCCTCTGTTAGCTTTTTATTAGCAAGTGTGTCACAGCGTAAGTCTGTGATTGGTCCTCAGAGCTGGAGACATCACAGAGTCTATGTACACTCCCTTCCCTCTTCATCCACATTATCCTGTTGGTCTTCCTCCGGTCGCTCCGACTCGCTCATGTTTATTCACACTCATGCGCTCACAGAGCTGCATTAACAGGAGCTCATGCTCTCTCTTATTATTTATGTTGGCTTGTCTCGGGGCTCTTTGCAGGCGGCAGTGTTTCCTCCTGACGTCAGTGTTTTCCTCAGTGAGGAAGAAGTGTGAGGAAGTGTGAGCTCTGCTCCGAAGCCCGTGTTCATCACGCAGCTCTGTGCAGCAGTCCTGTGGGCTTACGAATGTGTCCTCAGAGGTTTGACTTCACAGCACAGCAGCATGTCAATGAATGTGTTGTTGAACATGTTTCATAGTTCAAAGCAGAAAAACACAAAGATACACACATGCTGCACAGGTGAGAGCTTCAGGTAATACTGCTGAACGTCACCTGTGAGCACTGCAAAGACATATGGACAGAAATGACACAGGTCCATAGGTTCAGAGGTTCTGTTGCTGTGTTCACTGTTAGACTGGACACTGCCGGTTCAGAGGTTCTGTTGCTGTGTTCACCGTTAGACTGGACACTGCCGGTTCAGAGGTTGTGAAGGTAGACACTACAGCGCTACAGAAAACATGGAGACCCAAACAGTCTTTTAAAACAGGGTCACTCTTCTGTAACTGAGCAGTCAGAATCTAATCCAGAATCCACCAAAGATAAGAAGAAACCAGAGTATCATGTCGTAGAATTGTACCGCGCTGTATCACTTCCATACATCTTATCAGTGGATCCACTGTGACGAGTAATGAAGATGAAGTTTGGGTGTAAACAGACGATATTGAGACACGAGCGCGGTTTCAATCTGAGCTACGAGCCGCTATCTCCAAACAAAGCTACTATCTTGATTCATGCTCGCAGCGTCGCCTTCAGCAGGAAAAATCTGCAGCTTTAATATTTGAATAGGATTCAAAGGGAGGAGTCCATGTTTACACATCATCATTACACAACAACATAAACGAAGGCTGTTTTAACTAATTAATTCATGAACCTCACTTCATTACTTATTCATGCAGAGTTTATCTCTCATGTAATCAAACATCAAATAATTAGAAATGACGCCATCACAGATGAGATACAGTTTCAGCTCAAGTCGAGCTGAAGCAGCTCTTTACCTGCACGAGGGCTGAATGTCTGATCCTCCGTGTTTTATCCTCCTGATGGATCGAACAGTGCAAGCTGAAGAAGACGATAATTAAGCCCTGAAGATTTATCAGCCAGCAGCACTCCATTCATCTCCAACTTTGTTCTCTCTATCTCCGACTCTCATTTCATTGTTCTTCCTGTTCTCGGTGCCGACGTCCTCCTGAGCTTCTTTTTCTTCCTCAGTTAAATTAAAAAGTTGAGTCGGTTGTGCAGCTTTATCTGAGTTTGAAGAGAAACGCTCCAGAAGGCGTCGACCACCTCTATGACCTGCAGCCTCCCCTTTGTTCTGGTATGACGCCGACTTTTCGGACACTTCATTTTCCCAATGAATGACGTGTTTGTGAGTTTTTTTGGGAACTAGTGTCCGCTTTTCTTCAGCTCCTTTCTGAGCATCATTGAACTCTTGAACAATGAAGGCAGTCCGGTGATGAGAAAATGAAATGAAAAGTCAAACAACGTTCCCAGACGTTTCATCACGCCCCATCTGACAGCTGTTGATTGAAATTCATTAATACTGAGTGACTAACGGCTTTTATTCTGTCCTCTAAGTGACCAGAGCTGTGCATGAGGAGGGAGGACAGCAGGAGAGCTGCAGGTAAACAGAGGCTCAAATTAACAATCAATCTATTCAAACTGCAATTGATTTGTTTGTTCGAGTAAATTAGCATATTTGATTAACGGTGACGCAGAGTCTGGAGAGTCTGGAGGAGGTTCAAGACAAGGTCAGCGTATTTCGAGGAGTTCTCACGTGGCTGATCATTGTTGTGAAATTTGAATGGATTTCAGTCCATCACACAGACTCACGTCTCGCCTCGAGGACGGCTGCAGACAGACGTGACACATGTGACGCTCATGGCTTCTTTCCACCCGTCAATATGGGATTAATAGATTGAGCACAGCTGAACGGTCCAGTAACGTGCAGACCCTGAACCAGACCTGCGGGTGGTCAGAATATTACCTGAACCTCTGTAGCAGGCTGCTGTATTCCTGCCAGAATGCTGCTCACTGCTGGTCCACAGGTTCTGATGCTAGCTCACAGCGCTAGCTGGACGAGGTCCGGTGATGCTCAAAGACTTCCTAAAATCTTTCTGTCAGAATCGACACGAAGAGTCGACCTCAGTCAAACTCAGTACCGCAGCGTCTCTGTGGCCTGCTCAGCTGTCTGCGTCCTCCCTGGACAGATAATGGGAATGTCACTTTGTTGTTTTTATGTCGAGCCAGCCGATCAACCGAAGCCTGGTTTATCCGTCGCTGCTGTTTTTTTATTTTGCTCAGCGGCTGAAGTGATTTTGAGAACAGGTTTTGACGGGCTGGCATCGTTGTGGTTGTGTGCCTGTCAAACTTTTCCTCGGCACCTGAAAAGTTTCACTCGTACTGAGGCTTTTGCAGGTCACAGGCGCCGTGTAAAGATTTCTCCCCGTGGCCATTTTAAATCGCCCTGACTGAAGAGTGCAGGATTTGATGAGATGGCTGGATGGTTCTTTCCTGTTTCATCCCTCGCTCTCTTTCTGCTCGCTCACGGGGGATTTGGTGGACTGAACTTGCAGTCTGACACTCCAGGAAATGACTCTCGCCTTCACTCTTTGTCTGCATTCTTCAGAGTACATTTTGATTTGCCAGGAGCAAAACTCTTTCACTCTGTCTTTGTCTTTGTCACCATCGTACTCTCGCCATCACCCTCTTCCTGTCACACATTCAGTGAATAAAACAGAACAAAGATCTTTTCATTGACTTCTTTATTACAGAAACCTGAGAATGGAGCCGATCTCCATAAACAGGTGTGAATGCAGACGCATTTTAGAACCTCATAAGAGGATTAATCATCGTTTGTTGATAATGGGTTTCACCTCTTTCGCTCTCATGGACTCTGCTTTGATGTAACATATCAGGCTGCACGTCCATGAACCCTCGTAAGTTCTGCATTGTGTTCTCTGTTGTTTTAATGCTGCTTTCATGAAGGCAGGACGGTTGGTTTGTCCGTACCCATCAACAGAAAAACACATCAGGCTCTGTTTCATGCAGCCTCCTCCACAGGGAGCCCTGTGGACTAGCATGTGGAAACATGTCTACTTTAACTGTTTACAAGGTTCATCTTCAAATGATACATTAGCTGCATGTGCACAGCATTCATACGTGCATAAAACAAGCTCTGTATCATCCAAAACCCAAATGTTAAAAAATGATGAGCAGAATAATACATTCCTTCCTCTCAGCTAGTCTGGTGCAAACTGAGAGAATCACCTGCAGGCCTGCGACAGGTAGCACAGGTATCAGCACTTTGGTCTGAGCGCAACATTCAGGCATAAATATGGGCAATAAAACACATTTAAAACATGTAGAGAACAATATTCATCAGGTGACATTTCAAATGTAAAAGTAAAGATATATGATGACATGAGGCCTGAGGTGGGCTGAATGACGTCTGGTTACTCCATCCAGCCATCTGTAACCACACCCACCTGTCAATCAAAGCATCCACGCTCTCAGTTCTAAATATCTTTAAGCCTTCATATAATCTGACCAGGTGAGCTCTATAAAGATTCGTGTCTTCATAGGTGTGTTATATGTCTTTATATTTTATAATATATAATCCCGTCAGTTGTAGTGTTTCCACACACGAAGCCTTTGAGCCTCCTAACAGTCTCAGGTCTCTGTGCGCCCTTTGAGGGATTAAGTCCTGAAGTACCGCGTGAATGCTCCGTGACCGTCCACCTTCCTTCACCTTCACTTTCATCCCAGGGAGCCCTCGGCTGTTTATCCCATCACAGACAAAGCAAATAGAGACACAGTGCTGTCAGCCGCTGATGGTTCTCCCCGAGAGGTTCGGCTGCTCTCATGCTGATGAATCACAAACCTGCAGGGTCACTATTGCTCCTATATCTGCGGTGCAGCGGGAGCTGTGCAGCGCCCGCGGGGTATCCTCTCCACCCGGCTCAACGACGTCTGCTGCTCAGCGGCGATAGCTCGCCTCGCTCAACCAGCGGTGTGTTATTGGCTTTAGGCTCAATAGTCCATCTCCCAAAGTTTCATTATACGGCAGTATAAGTACATCACCCTGAGTGAGAATGGATCTGTGCTGCTCCTCTTTTATTGTCTTTGTTTTCTCTGTAAAACACCCAGAAATTGAATGAAAAAGTCTTTTCACACTCACAGCTGACTGAGCTCAGTCACTTTATCTGCCCACGTTCATACATGCTTAGATGATTACATACATTATGATTCTGATTACTGCCCCCTTAATTAGCATACAGACATACATAAAAGAATGAAGGTAGAAAGCAAGTCAGAAGTCGTTTTCATGACTAAAAATGTGTTTATTTTTCATATTTTTATGTATTTAATTATTCATTTCTGCACTCAGTTATTTATTTATGAAGCTAACCTCTTTAGCTGCGAGCGAGCCACACTCCTTGGTTCATGCCACAGGAGAGATGATTTAGTTTATTGGAGGGAGAAATCATCCCGAATTCAGGATGCCCTCAAAAACAATCACTGTGAATCAACAGAGAGTCTTAACATCAAGCACTTCTCTCTCCTGACAGTTGATGAAATGAACGAGGACAAACGTGCAACCGCTGCCTATTAATTCGTTTTCCTCATGAAACCTCGCCTTAGCCGACAGAGCCGAGGAAGGAAGCCAATTTGGCAGACTCGGAGTCTCCCGGCTCGCCACAGACTGTCTGATTATTTCTGTCTTTTAACTGCAGAGAGACAAGAAAGATGCATTGTCACGCAATCCAGCGCGCTGCTGTAAAACTACCTGTGAAACATCATTTTAAAAGTTTAATGAAATTTTATCCACATGGTTTGACTGTTTCTGAGCATCACTGAGAAGACTGTGAATGAATTATGATCACATGAATAATAATCAGGCCTGCACGCTGAGTCACGATGTGGAGAAATAAAGTGGTGAAAGAAGTTGGGCTGTTTTTGGTTTCTAACTTTTATTTTCTGTGATAATTAATGAGAGCAATTAGATTCAGTTGGAGCTGCTGGAGGACACCTACAGTTAGCCGCTCCACTTACACACATGAAACTTCCTGTGACCTTGGCTAAACAAACACGCAGAGCTGAGCATCGATGGCCGGGTCTCACTGATCATCAGTGTACATATATATATATATATATATATATATATATATATATATATATATTACGCACTGTATATCTGCTGCTTTTCCCTCTGATACAACTCTCTGATTTACACACTGATGATGGGCACATTGCTAAAGTAGCTGAGACTGACAGGTCACAGCACCGAGGTGATTTACAGACTTCATGATGAAACACTGATCAGCAGTGAAGCGCTAACTGTGGTTAGCTCGGTCAGCCGTGTAGCTGAACTGACCCGGCCCGGGATGCCAAGAGCCAAAGCCGGCAATCTATGACAAGTCCCTCCCTATAAAACGTTACCTGTTGGCTGCTTTGACAAAGATATGACCTGTGTGTGTTCATGTGTGTGTCCACGGTCAAACGTGTGGTCTGAGGAGGAAATGGACGCTGATGGTGAGAGTAAGGAACTGAATGTTTGTCCATGACCGGAGTGACAGATGGAGCTGAAGATCGCGGTGACCTTGTGGGACCAAATCTGTGAACACATCCCGTTTTTGATATGAGCGACAGCGTCGACGTGCTCGCTGTGCCTGCCGCTCGAACACAAACACCCGCTGAAGGAGACAAGATGTCACACACCATGGTGTGAAATGTCAGCAGGCAAAGCTCAGCCCGCGGGGCAAATCCTCCGCCGAGTGTCATCCGTGACATTCAGTCCAAATTATTTCAACAATGTGGGGAAGAGATGGGAATAAAATTTAACGGCTGCATGCGCCTTCCAGATTCTATGAGGCTGCTGTTGTGTGTCTGTTTGAGTTTGTTTGACATGACTGAAGGAAAGAAAATGTGCATCAGTCTGTCATGGTCTGCACGCTTCAATCACAGGAACCTCGAGGAGGACGGCAAGCATCATCAACAGCTGGAAGAGCTTCAAGAAGTGAGCGTCCTCCTGCTGGACGCAGAAATGACTGACTGGCTGCAGCAACGTGGAAATTCCCCCTCAGCTTTTTTCAACCAGGCTCAGACACTTGGAGGAAATGCACTAACTCCATGACCACACCAGCAGTTGGTTAGCTTAGCTTAGCATAAAGACTGGAAACTGATTATGAATGCTCAGAAGAGTGACCCTGTTTGGAAAACGTGGACTGTGCGAGTCTTCATGAAACAGGAAGTAGACTGTTTACCTCACAACCTCCAGACCAGCAGTGAGCAGCATCCTAACAGCAGCGTACTGAGGTGGGTTCCGGTCCGGCCGCTGAGCCTGGTTCTGTGGGTTCAGTTAGCAGCAGTTAATTAGTGCTGGCTACTGTGACCAGACTTCATGAAGGGTTACATACTAGGCCGGAGAGTAACAATAATACACTATGCATGCAGTGATGAGAACCGGACCTGTGGCTCAGCCCGTCTGTCTGGTCCAGATAAAAAGCACCAGCACCATCAGTGTGGGCACATCCACATTTTAGGTCTAATAAAAGAAAATATACAATAAAGAACGACACCGGCAGAACAGCAGTGCGCTCCTAATTAAAGACTGGTTAGCACGTTAGCTTTGTAATGGTCATTCAGCTCACACACTGCTGTGTGACAACATAACGATCCCTCGACTAATTAACCATTCTGCTGAGAGCTGATGATGAAAGCAGCTACGTGTTTAGATCATTTGCATATATGCAGATTGTGCATGTGAGTGTGTGATCTACAGTCTCTGTGTATACACAATATTACATGTGAAGTTCAAGGTGTGTACATGTGTGAAAATGCCTGTTAATGCATGGTCATGTTAGAGTGTGTGTGAGTGTGTGTGTCACATACAGCTGTGGTAATATGAGCGTTTATATTAAAGCTATTCATCACACTGAGCACCAACACACACCTCACCATCAGACACACAATGCTACTGTGTGCGTTCACATATAAACATACATGTAATAACAGGATCCCGCAGACTGTCTAAAACCTGGACGTAGTCTCTGTCACTCACTCGTTTGTTGCATTGTTACGTCGTCTCTGTCTTATGGTTGCTGCAGTGTGTTCCTGTTGAGAACATCAGCCGTCCGTTCAGAGTGTTAAGGCTCGCTCACAGTAGAGGAGCTGGTTCTAGATTCTTGTTTTACTCATGTCGTGTGTGTGTGTTTCAGCTAATCTTCAAAATGAATGCAAATCCAAACTAAATGAAAATCCCTTTTATAAAAGCGACTTTAACGCTTTGACTAAATTGGGGTGAATTTCAAGTGGAACATCTGAAATGCTGCTTTGTTCTGGAAGAGCGAAGGACGACGTCAACACGAGGATCACTTCAGGAGAAGAATGTCCTCACAGAGATGAAGCTTCAGCTCTGACAGGTCTGCGGATGAAAAGGATGAAAATGAGTCATTTAAACCAGCTGACACGTTCACTAAGTACTGAGGGGGTTTAAAGCATCACATGACACAGAGCTCCTAAACAACGAGGAACAAAGGTTTCAGGAAGAACCGGTCCGATGGGATATTGTTTGCTACCACAAAGACAGTTACATGTGAAGCCAAGGCTGGACAATGGCAATGCACAACTCCTGTGTTTTTAACACGAGAAGAAACGCTCTTTGTAGTGTAGTGTCTCTCTGTAGCCATCTGTAGTTGTGTCTCTCTGTAGTCGTCTGTAGTTGTGTTGTGTCTCTCTGTAGTCGTCTGTAGTTGTGTGTCTCTGTAGTCGTCTGTAGTTGTGTTGTGTCTCTCTGTAGTCGTCTGTAGTTGTGTCTCTCTGTAGTCGTCTGTAGTTGTGTGTCTCTGTAGTCGTCTGTAGTTGTGTTGTGTCTCTCTGTAGTCGTCTGTTGTTGTGTGTCTCTGTAGTCGTCTGTAGTTGTGTTGTGTGTCTCTGTAGTCGTCTGTAGTTGTGTGTCTCTGTAGTCGTCTGTAGTTGTGTTGTGTGTCTCTGTAGTCGTCTGTAGTTGTGTGTCTCTGTAGTCGTCTGTAGTTGTGTTGTGTGTCTCTGTAGTCGTCTGTAGTTGTGTTGTGTGTCTCTGTAGTCATCTGTAGTTGTGTTGTGTCTCTCTGTAGTTGTTGGTGTAATAACGCCGGCCTCTAAATGAATCCGAGCAAACTGAGTTTAATCAGGTTTAATGAGGCTCTCTCTCTCTCCAGATCAGATTCTGTGTTTTTCTGTTTCTCCGTTAAAAACACGGGGAAATAAAATCTGAAGTCATTTCTGACTTTGTAGTCTGGAAAATGTTTTGACGTGTAGAAAGTGAGCGGAGTTTGACAGAACCAGGAAACAAAAAAGGAAAGCTCCCCTTCACGAACAGAAATAGAAACTGTGAAACTGAACTTCTGCGCTCGTCTGTCCCGATGCAGCCGCCTCGACATGAAACGAGAGAAGAGTAACTCATCCTGAATTCAGCTTGAAGCGTGACGTCAGCAGGACGATGACACTGGGAAACATCAGCTACAACGTTTGGGACTGAGACTCAGAACAAGGAAGAAAATACTGAATGAACCAAACGTGTACCGAGCAGGAGAACAGGTCTCTTTAAACCAAAGAAGAAATGTGAATTTTACAGAGACTCTATTCATATTTTAGCAATTCGTAGATCAGAGCAGACGCCTGAGGAGGAATACAGATCATCAACTCCACCCAAAGATGGAAGCTTGGTCAGCTGACCGACTGAAAGACGAAGAAATAAATAATCTCACAGAGACGCACAAAAATGAACAAAGAGGGACGTCTGAGGGTGATCAGCTGATCAGACAGACAGAGAGACACACAGACAGACAGAGAGACAGACAGACAGACAGACAGAGAGACACACAGACAGACAGAGAGACAGACAGACACACAGACAGACAGAGAGACAGACAGGCAGACAGACACACAGAGAGACAGAGAGACACAGACACACAGACACAGACAGACAGACAGAGAGACACACAGACAGACAGACAGACAGACAGAGAGACAGACAGACACAGACAGACACACAGAGAGACAGACAGACAGACACAGACAGAGAGACAGATAGACACACACACACACACACACACACACACACACACAGACAGAGAGACAGACGGACACACAGAGAGACAGACAGAGAGACAGACAGACAGACAGACAGACACACACACACACACACACACACACACACACACACAGACAGGCAGACAGACAGACAGAGAGACACACAGACAGACAGAGAGACAGATGGACGGACGGACGGACAGACAGACGGACACACACACACACACACAGACAGGCAGACAGACACACAGAGAGACAGACAGGCCTGAGGCATAAACAAAATAACCGAGTGTCCTTAAGTGAGTATGATTATGAGAAAAAACACATATCGCAGCACATGATTGAATAGCTAATATGTTTGCCAAACACACTGCTGCATTATTCAAAAGACAAACACACACACACGCCCTCTGCATATATAGGTATTAATCCAAGGAAAACACACACACACACCCTCGTAGATCACGTGCTGTTACATGTTCACAGTCATTCAGTCTACATGAAATGAATCTAGAGATACACACACACCTATAGTGTGTGATGTGTATCCTCATCTGTCACACACACCTAGAAGCAAGCACACACACACACTTACAGCAGTTAGTCAATGTTGATCTTCATTATTTCATAAAATTATAAGTTTATAATTAAAGTGAGAACACACACACACACACACACACAGTCTGTTCCCATGGCGGAGAGGAGGGAGACCTTCATCTCTCCCTCCTCTCATTCTGTTTGCTTTTTCCCAGGACTCTCCTCCTCCTCCTCCTCCTCCTCCTCCTCCTTCATCCATCTCTTCCACAGCAGCACACATGAGATATTTATTATCCACGGACCCAGAAGGATCCGCCTACAAGATCTGCAGGGAAAAGGGAGGAGGGGATGAGGGGGAGGCAGAAGAGGAGGAGGTGGAGGGTCAAATTAGATTTTGGCAGGTATTATCCGTTTCGGAGACGTATGGACGTCCGAGGACATCGCCGGCAGGGTAAACAACGGCACACGAGGCAGCTGGGTAAATAAACCAAACACAGGAAGCAAAGAGCGCTGATGATCGCAGACACGGTGAGGAATGAGACGGGCGTTAATGATGGAGGTGCAGCGTGAGACCAGCATGTGCTTAACTTTGTGTTAACCCTCTGTGTTCACTTCCTCGTGAAACAGGAAGTGGGATCTGTTTACTTCCTTGTCGTGGATACTGAATGGCCTTCACAGAAGTGAACATGGCTGGACCAAACAGAACCTCCGACCCAGCAGTGAGCAGCATTCAGTGATGTCTGTTGAAGAATCTCCTTCTGAAGCTCATTAAGACATTTCTGTGTCTCCTGCCTCGCTCCGACCGTGACGACATGAAGTCGGTTTCCTCCACAGAAAACTGGATCATCCTGAAATGTGTCGTCATGTCAGCTGACAATCTTTATAAAAAATCAGCGATCTAAATGAATGCGTAAATGTGTCTTTGAACTCATCGCCTGCTTATTTAACACATTTCCTAAATTACAGCGAGTCAAAGCTCGTCTGTTCCTGAACCTCACACCATCACTGACCCAAACGCTGATTCATCTCTTCTCAACAATAATCAGAATCTGAAGCTTCACTGAAATAAAGACAAACAAGCTCAAAGAATCCGTGACACAAAAAGCAGCTGGAGATTCATTTCACATTAAAGAGAACACGCCGAATGTTATCTGTCAGGTCAGCTACAGAACATACAGAGAGCTGAAACATTTCTGTCACGCCTGGTGCAAACAGCGATAATGAAATATAAAAAATAGAATATATACAAGTTCAAAGAGATGAGCTGTATGAGCAGGCAAACACAGAGTAGTTTACAGTCTGAACGGCATACATGTGTTGGTGAAGTGAAGAGGCCGGTGTCATTGGCGTGTGCATGGGGTTGTACATGACATCAGACATTGTTGAACAGGCAGGAAGGGTAGTTCACCTGCAAACAGGTGAAGACGGACAGTCCAACGCCAACAACGAGGAGACAAAACGTCATTTTGACATTTTGATTTTCGAGTGTGTGGCCGATACAGCGTGTTATGATGAAGACGAGGGATGTGATACAGCCGGCTCTGTGCACGTGCCTCCGCTGTGTGAGCTGATTATCACAGACACACACATACGGGAACGTGTATCCGGGCCTTAAGGCACGCAAAGAGTGTGTGAATAATGATTTTTAAAATGTTGACGTGAAACATCAGATCACAGAATGACTGACAGCTCGAGGACTCCGAGAGGCAGATGAAGAGCTCGCTGAAGCCTGACTGACAAAATCACGACGCTCAGAGAAATAAAGATAAACTTTATGAGATTTAACAGTGACGCAGAAGATTCATATTTTCTGTCTTTAATGTGGAAACATGAAGGATGAAAGTGTGTGAGTTAAATGTCTTACCAGTGTGAATGTTGGACAGCTCGGTCACGTGTGCGTCCTTCCCGTCTGTGAGACGATCTGACAAACGCTGTGAAAATGAAAATCTGTGCATCAGATTTGTTGGAAGGAAAAGTGTTTGACTTTGTGCTTATAGGACAGGATTTACATCAGGTAACTAACATTTCACCGTGTTTCATCACTGAGCAGAGACCGGGCGGCAGAGATAAAACACCCGAGTCATCCTTCCTGCAGCTTCAGTCATCAGCCATCTCCGAGCAGCACGATGCCTCACGTGTTCTCACGCCGTCCTCCTCCTCATCGTACAAAAGACTGATGTCCTGTTGTCTCATCTCATCTTCCTGTCCTGCAGCTGTTCGTGGATCTTCTCACTGTATCTCAGGCAGCCAACGCACCTCACCTCCTCATCAATAAACTGTTTAAACTGTTCTCAGTCTCTGGCTTGTGCTCAACCTGGAGAACCTGGAAATCAGATCAGGAAACCTCTCGAGGACAGACAAGGATGGACAGTTGATATTCAGTGAATTACATTCAAGGCCGGATTCTTTGAACCACAGAGACATTCAGGGATGATGATGAAGCAGACACGGCGTTAGCAGCTCCCTTCTCTCGACACAAAGTAAAGAGATTTTTCACTTGGATTATTACAGATCATGAACTCTGTGGCAAACGTCCTCATGCAGAGGATCCTCACCAAACTGCGACTGTTTAAGTTTCCCAGCAAGTTTTATTGCGGAAGTCCTCAAAAGTAACCAGATGACTTCTTGTTGGCTCGACCGTGGATCTGTGGAGGTGTACGTGACCGGGTCAGGCCGAGTGAGAACACGTCCAGCAAACGAAACGTTTGGTGAGCGTTCAGGAGCGTTTAAATAAAGGCGATCTCTTGGATCGCGTGCTGCATGACAGATTTCATCAGCTGAATCTTTCCACATGAACCAAAAGGACAATGCTGATGTTGAAATCTGACGTGATTCCAGGTAACATTGCTGCAGACAGACATTCATTCAGCTCCAGACTCAGACACAGATCAGCTCAGACAGCCACACACACACTGCTGCTTTCACACTTCATGGACTCTGCTCATCGAGTGTCGAGCCTCTGTGGCGTGGGAGGAGGCAGGGGAGAGCCCGAGGGGGGAAACAGGGGACGTCATACAGCGAGAGGAACCAGGACGTCCTGAGGGACAAGTGACACGTCACATCACAGAACCGAGCTGAGGAGGAAGCTGGAACATTCCTGAGACATCATCTTTAATTTGGAGCCCATCAATGACTTCTTCAATACCCATTACCTGCTGAGACACAAGGGGACGAGGAGACAGGTGAGGGATCAATGGGCTGATTAGAGCCAGCCGGTCCTCACGACTGATGAAAGAGACTCGGAATGTGCTAAATAAGAGAGTCAGCACATGATTTCTTTGACAGCGTGAAGGAGGACATTTACTGAAGATGTCAGCCTCTTATTTAGATGCTAAACAGTCAAATTGCATTTGTCCTTATTGACCAGAGGACCTCACAAAGAAATGGGAAGCGGTCACTGCAATTTAAAGGCTGCAAATAACGGACACGTTTGTGGACCGCAGAGACGAGTCTGAAATATTAAACATCAAAGATTCAAAAATATATCAGATATCAAAGATTCAACACATCCACAGACTACGTCCAGGTTTTAGACAGTCTGCGGGACGTCACAGAGACTACGTCCAGGTTTTAGACAGTCTGCGGGACGTCACAGAGACTACGTCCAGGTTTTAGACAGTCTGCGGGACGTCACAGAGACTACGTCCAGGTTTTAGACAGTCTGCGGGGACGTCTCAGAGACTACGTCCAGGTTTTAGACAGTCTGCAGGACGTCTCAGAGACTACGTCCAGGTTTTAGACAGTCTGCAGGACGTCACAGAGACACAAAAATTTGCTGTGAGCTTCAAAGAAAGTAAAAGTTCCCTCGTTAGCCAGACTCTCTTTAAACATCGACGAGGTTTGAGTCTTTATGTTTCATCACGTCTCGATGTCAGCTGTGATCGCAGCTGTTTGAATCCTCCGAACAAGGAAAGGAGCCTCAGCTTCCTTTCTTGTCTCCTTCAGCTGAGGACACACTGGACCATCCTTACCGTCCTCACACTGACTTAGACAGAACCGGCATCGTGGACCTGTCACATCTGAACGTAAACCCGCTCAGACACGTGGAGCTGGCCTCGGATGTGTGTGTAGTTCCACACAGGAACGTGTGAGCGTGGCTCCTGATTGAGAGTGAGTGGAGTCTTATGACGGCTCGTTACAGCGAGGGCGTCGGCCTGTGAAAGTGATTGGGCTTAATTGGCCAATTGCAAGTGATTAGCTGGGAGAATAAAGGGAGGCTCGGCCCGGCTGGAATGACTCGGCTATTAGAGGACGAGTCGTAAAGGAGGCTGCATGTATGCAACACACACACACACACACATACACATACACATACAGCCGTCACACACACAAATATATTAAAAATATAAAAAGACATTTTCAAAGATCTTCACATGGAAACACAAGTCACACACAAAGAGTTGCATCTTGAAAACACACACACACACACACACACACTCGGCTGTGTATTCCCGACACGTTGTTATTCATCAGTCGTTCAGAAAGCTGCTCTCTGTGACTTCCTCCATTAACTTGTAATTGTTTCAGGGCTGCAAGAGGAATAACTATTGGATGTAATTAAATCTGACCTTTCCCCAGAGCTGTTTAACCCTGCTGTGTGTGTGTGTGTGTGTGTGTGTGTTTGCGTTGCCATGTAAACACTGCACAAGATAACGCATGTTTAATTAAATGACAATTAATGCACAAACTGTGAATTTCTGCCTTGAAGCAGCGTTTGGATGTTTGTTTGTGTGTGTGTGTGTGTGTGTGTGTGTGTGTGTGAAATCATAATCATGAGCACAAACGAAGTATTGAGAGACGTCACTTCGTCAGAGTGTTTTTAGTTCAAATGAAACCTTTGATACATATAATGAGCACAGCAACACGTCTCAGCTGGAAGGTGACGTCCTACAGACTGTCTAAAACCTGGACGTAGCTGCTGTTAGCAAATGTTAGCCCCGTTTGTTAGCCGGGCTGCTCAGACTGTGAGCTCAGATGATCAGGGCAGTGTTAGTGTTTGTACCACCAGGAAGAAGAAGAAGAAGAAGAAGAAGAAGGAGAAGAAGAAGAAGAAGAAGAAGAGGTGTTCAGGCCCAGCAGTCAGCAGCTTCTACGGACATGATGGCAGAGGAGCAGAGAGTGAAGAGGACGCTGACGGAGGAAGCTAAGAAGAGAAAAGGAGAGAGTGAGCGAGCAAGAAGCCGCCGGACAAGAGTAAATCTGGGACTGACTTTTAGTGGTTGGTGAGAGCTTGGTGAAATAAAAGGCTGAAAGACAGACGCCGAGCTGGGCTGACTGCTGCTGGACTAGTCAGTGATATTAGCTGCTGCTGGGTCTGCTGCTGTGACCTGGATGATGATTGGCTGCTGCTGTGATCAGCTGATCGCTCTGACAATAAACAATCGTTCTACAGGTTTGTAAAATAAACACGGATGATTTTTTGGCTTCGTTCAGTTAGAAAGCTGAAATAAATAAAATCATCAGTGAAACAAACTGTGTGTTCATTGGATGGAGCCGAATCATATTAAATGTGAATGTGTCCATCAGCTGAGTGTGTGTGTGTGTGTGTGACGGCGAGATGAGACAGGACAGAGTGACACGTGACGTGATGGACGCACACGCATGAACAAAAACCTCCCGTGACTGAGTGTGTGTGTGTGTGTGTGTGTGTGTTCCTGCGACACGCTCCATCACACACCGACCACATGTTTGCTCCATAAAGTACAAGCGTCTCTAAACCTCCCTCATTGATCCGACATGGCTTAAATATACAGAGAGACGATCGATCAGAGCTTATCAGCAGACTGAGAGGAGCCGCTGGAACGACGCTCTCCTCCTCCTCCACCTCCACCTCCTCCTCCCTCTCCTCCTCCTCCTCCTCCTCCTCCTCCTCCTCCTCCTCCCTCTCCTCCTCCTCCTCCTCCTCCTCCTCCACCTCCTACTCCCTCCTCCTCCACCTCCACCTCCACCTCTCCTCCCTCTCCTCCTCCCTCCTCCTCCTCCTCCTCCACCTCCACCTCCTCCTCCCCACCTCCTCCACCTCCTCCTCCTCCTCCCTCCTCCTCCTCCTCCTCCTCCTCCACCTCCCACCTCCTACTCCCTCTCCCCTCCCTCCCTCCCTCCCACCTCCTCCTCCTCACCTCCTACCCCCTCCACCCCTCCTCCACCTCCTCCACCTCCACCTCCTCCTCCCTCAACCTCCACCTCCCCTCCTCCACCTCCTCCTCCTCCTCCTCCTCCTCCCTCCCACCTCCACCTCCAACCTCCACCTCCCACCCCTCCTCCACCTCCTCCTCCCCTCCTCCCACTCCTCCTCCTCCTCCACCTCCACCTCCTCCTCCCTCTTCTCCTCTCCTCCTCAACCTCCACTCCTCCTCCTCTCCTCCTCCACCCTCCTCCTCCTCTCCTCCTCCTCCTCCACCTCCTCCTCCCTCTCCTCCTCCTCCTCCTCAACCTCCACCTCCTCCTCCCTCTCCTCCTCCTCCTCCTCCTCCACCTCCTCCTCCCTCTCCTCCTCCACCTCCTCCACCTCCTCCTCCTCCTCCTCCTCAACCTCCACCTCCTCCTCCCTCTTCTCCTCCTCCACCTCCTCCTCCCTCTCCTCCTCCTCCTCCTCCTCCACCTCCTCCTCCCTCTCCTCCTCCTCCTCCTCAACCTCCACCTCCTCCTCCCTCTTCTCCTCCTCCACCTCCACCTCCTCTTCCCTCTCCTCCTCCTCCTCCTCCACCTCCTCCCTCTTCTTCCTCCTCCTCCTCCTCCTCCCTCTCCTCCCTCTCCTCCTCCTCCTCCATCTTCTGGTTTTTAGCACAGCTGTCTCAGACACTCAGCTGCTTACAGACGTCACTCTGTCTGTCTGTTGTCTCGTCTTTATTCACTGCAGATCACTGTCAGAGTTAAGACCAGAGTTAAGACTGGTCTTAGATTTAGTCTCAGGAAGTCACCGCAGCTGTCTTTGGATGTCTCTTACTGTCATCGTGGTAACAGCCCCAGATGTCTTTGTACAGCTGACGTGGTTCAAGTGTTGGAATAAAACCAACATGAGACCAGAACCAGTTTACCGAGAC
The DNA here is from genome assembly GCA_023373845.1 of Nibea coibor. Taxonomy (NCBI): domain Eukaryota; kingdom Metazoa; phylum Chordata; class Actinopteri; family Sciaenidae; genus Nibea; species Nibea coibor. The sequence goes on from CM041734.1 coordinate 431,257, forward strand.
CAGGTGACCACAGGAAGTCAGGTGGTGAGATGGGGCGAGCTGGACGAGGGAGGACTTCCTGAAACACGTGGAGGTCAAAGTTCACAAGATTTCACCAGGTCTGGTGTTGTTACCTCAAAGATGCGAGGTCAAACTGCTTTTTATACTTCCCTGAAGACTGTCTAAAACCTGGATGTAGTCTCTGTGATGTCCCTGAAGACTGTCTAAAACCTGGACGCAGTCTCTGTGACGTCCCCGCAGACTGTCTAAAACCTGGACATAGTCTCTGTGATGCCCCTGAAGACTGTCTAAAACCCGGATGTAGTCTCTGTGATGTCCCTGAAGACTGTCTAAAACCTGGACATAGTCTCTGTGATGTCCCTGAAGACTGTCTAAAACCTGGACGCAGTCTCTGTGACGTCCCCGCAGACTGTCTAAAACCTGGGCGTAGTCTCTGTGACGTCCCTGCAGACTGTCTAAAACCTGGATGTAGTCTCTGTGACGTCCCCGCAGACTGTCTAAAACCTGGACGTAGTCTCTGTGACGTCCCCGCAGACTGTCTAAAACCCGGATGTAGTCTCTGTGATGTCCCTGAAGACTGTCTAAAACCTGGACATAGTCTCTGTGATGTCCCTGAAGACTGTCTAAAACCTGGACGCAGTCTCTGTGACGTCCCCGCAGACTGTCTAAAACCTGGGCGTAGTCTCTGAGACGTCCCTGCAGACTGTCTAAAACCTGGACGTAGTCTCTGAGACGTCCCCGCAGACTGTCTAAAACCTGGACGTAGTCTCTGTGACGTCCCCGCAGACTGTCTAAAACCTGGACGTAGTCTCTGTGACGTCCCGCAGACTGTCTAAAACCTGGACGTAGTCTCTGTGACATCCCGCAGACTGTCTAAAACCTGGACGTAGTCTCTGTGACGTCCCTGAAGACTGTCTAAAACCTGGATGTAGTCTCTGTGATGTCCCTGAAGACTGTCTAAAACCTGGACGCAGTCTCTGTGACGTGCCCGCAGACTGTCTAAAACCTGGACGTAGTCTCTGTGACGTCCTGCAGACTGTCTAAAACCTGGACGTAGTCTCTGAGACGTCCTGCAGACTGTCTAAAACCTGGACGTAGTCTCTGAGACGTCCTGCAGACTGTCTAAAACCTGGACGTAGTCTCTGTGACGTCCCCGCAGACTGTCTAAAACCTGGACGTAGTCTCTGTGACGTCCCCGCAGACTGTCTAAGACCTGGACGTAGTCTCTGTGACGTCCCCGCAGACTGTCTAAAACCTGGACGTAGTCTCTTAAACGTCCCCGCAGACTGTCTAAAACCTGGACGTAGTCTCTGTGACGTCCCCGCAGACTGTCTAAAACCTGGACGTAGTCTCTGTGACGTCCCGCAGACTGTCTAAAACCTGGACGTAGTCTCTGTGACATCCCGCAGACTGTCTAAAACCTGGACGTAGTCTCTGTGACGTCCCTGAAGACTGTCTAAAACCTGGATGTAGTCTCTGTGATGTCCCTGAAGACTGTCTAAAACCTGGACGCAGTCTCTGTGACGTGCCCGCAGACTGTCTAAAACCTGGACGTAGACTCTGTGACGTCCTGCAGACTGTCTAAAACCTGGACGTAGTCTCTGAGACGTCCTGCAGACTGTCTAAAACCTGGACGTAGTCTCTGAGACGTCCTGCAGACTGTCTAAAACCTGGACGTAGTCTCTGTGACGTCCCCGCAGACTGTCTAAAACCTGGACGTAGTCTCTGTGACGTCCCCGCAGACTGTCTAAGACCTGGACGTAGTCTCTGTGACGTCCCCGCAGACTGTCTAAAATCTGGACGTAGTCTCTTAAACGTCCCCGCAGACTGTCTAAAACCTGGACGTAGTCTCTGTGACGTCCCGCAGACTGTCTAAAACCTGGACATAGTCTCTGAGACGTCCCCGCAGACTGTCTAAAACCTGGACGTAGTCTCTGTGACGTCCCCGCAGACTGTCTAAAACCTGGACGTAGTCTCTGTGACGTCCCCGCAGACTGTCTAAAACCTGGATGTAGTCTCTGTGACGTCCTTGCAGACTGTCTAAAACCTGGATGTAGTCTCTGTGTCGTCCTTGCAGACTGTCTAAAACCTGGACGTAGTCTCTGTGACGTCCTTGCAGACTGTCTAAAACCTGGACGTAGTCTCTGTGACGTCCTTGCAGACTGTCTAAAACCTGGTTAAAGATCGTTTGAGGAACGTTCAGACGTTGTGAAGGATAAACTGAAGTTTTTGTTGAAATGAAGATCTGAGTGGGATAAAATGAGAAATCACAGGGAAACATGGAGTCTTAATATCACACCTGAGAGTTTTTGTCTGTGACAGCCGATGTGTCCGTGTGCATTTAAGCAGAAACAAAGCTGGAGGCGGTGAGGTTGGGTGGAGGTCTGCCTCTCTCTCCTCTCCCCTTAAGGGGCCTCACTCCGAGCAGCGGATCGATGAGGGGCACTTCAAAGTGGGCTTGGATCCGAGGGGTTCTTTGAAAGATTCAGGAGGTAGCAGTAATGGGCTCAGGATGCTCTTGCATCAGCAGAGCTGCTGTGGCCAGATGCAACCTTTAAAAAGACATAAGTCACAAGAAGGATGGAAATCACAAAGACAGCAGAGGGGAGAGAGGGGGAGACAGGGGGAGGAGAAGTGAGGGAGCAGGAAGGAGCGATGATGTGGATGGAGAGTCATAAAAATCCAACTTTATACGGAGAGTTAGCCCGAGGGCATCAGAGCTGAAAGAAAGACACTCCATGGTCCAAGTTTAAAATGTCACACCAGACACCACCCTGAGACAGTCTGCGGGGACGTCTCAGAGACTACGTCCAGGTTTTTGACAGTCTGCGGGGACGTCTCAGAGACTACGTCCAGGTTTTTGACAGTCTGTGGGGACGTCTCAGAGACTACGTCCAGGTTTTTGACAGTCTGCAAGGACGTCTCAGAGACTACGTCCAGGTTTTAGACAGTCTGCGGGGACGTCACAGAGACTACGTCCAGGTTTTAGACAGTCTGCGGGGACGTCTCAGAGACTAGGTCCAGGTTTTTGACAGTCTGCGGGGACGTCACAGAGACTACGTCCAGGTTTTAGACATAAGACAAACTTTACGTCCTGACAGTTTTAGTTGATCCGTTTTTCACAGTTTGGATCAAAAACATGTTTCATATTAAACAGAAAAAGAGACAATGAGAAAAAGTCTCGGAGACAGACAGCTTGAAAACAAAGAGACGTTTACTGAGTTCACGCCTTCAAACTGTGGAGACATGACGAGGACCTCGCGGCTCTGAAGGGGTTAAACTAAATATAGGGCAGAACAAGTGACACGGCTTTGAAATGATAAAAAACAAGTTCTGGCTGCTGAATTCTGAAATATCTTCATTTGCGTTCAGCTCAAATATATTTTTACATATCAAAGGATGTTATTGGGTCAACGGAGCCTTGTTCTGTGAAACGCAGAGAGGGAGGGAGGACGAGCAGGAGGACAAATACAGAGTGAAGACACATTTCTACAACATAATCACAGCTTTGTACCTGATGTCAGTGATTCAGGGAGACTTCAGTCCACAGTTTGAACCAGCTGCATCCAGACGATTGTGATCAACCCACCTGGCTTCTGACTGACAGCTGTAGCTGCTGTTAGTTAGAAGGAAGAGGTGTTCAGGCTCAGCAGCTTCTATGGACATGATGGCAGAGGAGCAGAGAGTGAAGAGGACGCTGACGGAGGAAGCTAAGAAGAGAAAAGGAGAGAGTGAGCGAGCAAGAAGCCGCCGGACAAGAGTAAATCTGGGACTGACTTTTAGTGGTTGGTGAGAGCTTGGTGAAATAAAAGGCTGAAAGACAGACGCCGAGCTGGGCTGACTGCTGCTGGACTAGTCAGTGATATTAGCTGCTGCTGGGGCTGCTGCTGTGACCTGGATGATGATTGGCTGATCAGAAGTAATGTAATCAGAGTAAATACTCGAGTACAGCTGGACATAGTTACACAGTGGGATTACTCTGGAGACAACAAAGATGTTACTTTAAAGAAAACTCTGTACTCCAATAAAAACTTTGCAGGTCTCAGCTCAGCTGGCTGCTGCAGTCGGTGCCTCTCCATCTGTCGCCTGGCTCTGAGATCATTCAGCCTGAGTCCTGACTGTATATCCGAATGAACTGCACGCGTGTATTACGTGAGTAACTCAAAGTATATTTTGTCTTTCTTTGTGCAGCCATCACTTGGTTCTTTTACCTGATGAACACCTGAACCAGGTCAGCTGTACAAAGACGTCATGCAGCAGGTCGGTGCTTCACTGTTACTGCTGAAGTGAGAGACGAGGTGTGAGCGACTCTCCTAATCATGCATCACGCCTGAGGTGGACGCCTCAGGAGGAGCTGCGTGTTGGACTGGCTGCTGGACTCTTAAAATGTCACCTTGAGCAGAGTCTTTTGTTGCATTTCTGGCGAGCGGAGGCTGGCCGGTCGGCGGCGGCGCCGGTGTCTCGCTCTCAGCTGCTGCTGTCTGACACGTCTTTCTTTTCTCAGCAGGAAACCGGGGCAGCTTGTCAAAGCAGCCATGTGACAGCAGAGTGTTATTCACCACCTCACTGCCTCGCCATCGCTGTCAGACGTCTGACTTCCTCCTCTCTCTCTCGAACTGTGTCTCTGCTTTGTGTCTCACTATGTGTTTTTCTGCCCGGAGTCGTGTCAGTCTGTCACCCCTCAGTAATTCACTGCATTTAGTGAAACCTGAGGAAATAAAACACATGCTGACTGTATGAGATACAACATTAACCCTTAACACCGGACTGACACAGACTGCTGGAATCAGCAGCTTCCTCTTGCAGTGATGGCTGACTGTTGTTGTCTGCACACACGGAGCTGTCAGCTGTTACCTTCTTATCCAAGGTGCAGATTCTGCAGTTTGTTCAGCAAAGCTTCACATTCAGCTTCTGGACTCATCCACGTAACGCAACATTTGATTTGAAGAGTCTGAGCAGACGGTGTTCACATGCAGACACTGAAACTGAAACCAAACGTTGATGCAACGTAAACTGCAATCTTTTTTCTAAATGTGGTGTGTGTTGACCAATCATCTGCAGAATAAAGCGAAGCCTTCTGATGACTTCTTACCAAAAACTAGAGAGACGCAGCTAATATTCCTGACTAGTCCAGCAGCAGTCAGCCCAGCTCGGCGTCTGTCTTTCAGCCTTTTATTTCACCAAGCTCTCACCAACCACTAAAAGTCAGTCCCAGATTTACTCTTGTCCGGCGGCTTCTTGCTCGCTCACTCTCTCCTTTTCTCTTCTTAGCTTCCTCCGTCAGCGTCCTCTTCACTCTCTGCTCCTCTGCCATCATGTCCATAGAAGCTGCTGACTGCTGGGCCTGAACACCTCTTCTTTTTCTTCTTCTTCTTCTTTTTCCTGGTGGTCAAAAACGCCTGTGGTACAAACACTCCCCCGGTTCTCTGAGCTCACACCAGGCAGCCCCACTAACAAACTGAGCTACCAGCAGCTAAAATCAGTGAAATAGTTGGTGGTGTGTGATTTAGTGCCGTAAAGCGTTACGTACAGAGACACAGGTCACCTGATCACAGGTCAGTGTGGATCAGGTGTGTTGAAAGTGAATCAACGAACAGTCGAGGATTAGACACGCATGCAAAGTAGAGCTGTGACATCGAGTGAAAGGAACAGATGAACTGCAGTAAATCACTGTTGCAACCTGACTAACAAATAAGATTTCACACACACACACACACACACACACACACGCGCGCACGCGTCCTAAGTCAAGCAGGGAAAATCACTGTCAGAATCACTCTGCAACTTCCAGCAGGATGTTGGAGGCTCTGCACCTCGACTGGCTCTGGATGTGGGTTTAACATTCAGGGCAGAGACGCTGTCTCATTAAGATCTGTGTGATCTGACAGCAGGCTGGTGATAGCAGAGGAGGGCTGATTTAAAACACACACACACACACACACACACACACACACACACACAGCAGCACATATAGACGTATGGATCTCCAAACACACCCACAAACACTCTGCGCCTCACACACACACACACAGCGGGGAGTGTGTGATTAGATCTGGTCTCTCGAAGGCTTCGATCAGTTTGCAGCCCCTCTCAGCAGCAGAGCCGTGCCCCCATGCTGCGGCGGCTTGCATAGACTGCTTCTCATGTCGCTGCATTTTAATACGGCTGAGATATGAGACGCTCTGCTCGCGCTTCAGAATCACAAAGCAGGATGGTGATTGATTATGCATCGCCTCCGGACTGCTTCCACAGAGACAGCAAAGAAAAACTGTTTAACCAGTTTCGCCACATGCCGAACTGCAGCGCATCGTTCCTGACCGTCTAACCCGCCTTGATATGCATTTAAATTGGCTGCCATCTCCACAAGTGGCTCATGCTGAGCAAGGAGAGGATGCCAGTGTCCATTTTTCTGCCTCCAGTGAAGTCTCTTATTACCCGTTTGTCATCTTTGAGACAGATTAATTCCCCCTGAAAGAAAAATCCTAACGCCAGAAGAAAAGCTGCTTCACAGAACAGAGGCGGAGATTATCACTCAGTTGGACAGAACATGATGCTGGAGGTACCTTCTAGTGTCCACCATATATTCCGGAAATACACATCATCACGTTGACATCTGTGATTTTATTTTGGCGGGTTTCCTTCCCCGTGTTTCCAGTCTTCTGTTGTGATGGAGGTCCTGACCCACTTCATCACCTCCATCAGTGAACAGAGGGACTGACCCGGCTCTCTCTGCCCACACAGAGGCTGTTTACTGGGGACAGTTCATGGACAGTCTGCAGTCATGGAGACTTTTCCACATCCCGACGACACTAAAGTTCAGTTCCACTCTTGGATTCCTTCTCCACATGCACATCATGTCTGAGGTCTTTGAGACTCAGCGCCGCCCTTGTGATCTGACATTGTCCTGTTTCTGCATCTTTATGTGATCTCGGGGTAAAATAAACTTCTTATGAACTTCCTGCTCGAGCCGCCTCTGAACAATCGTTACCGCAGTCTTGCACTTTGCTGTCTACACTGTTTTGCCACAGCTCATCAGAAGATGAATCACCTCAGTGTTTCTCCAGTGTGTCCTGCAGTGCCTCAATAAGGTCTGCAGCCATAGATCAATGAAGTGAGCTTGAAGCATGTCACAGAGCAGCTTTGATTCTTTCTTAAACATCACTACAGAACTCCATTAAAGGTCTGTTTGTGGAAATAAGCCGCACTGTTCTCTCTTTAATGAAGTCTGAGTCTGCATGCTCACATGGCATCAGTGAGTCTGCAGGGGAAGAGAAATCACTATCAGGTTTTTCAGATAGTTACAAGGACTGCATAACGAACATGAATCAAACCTGAAGACAGAAAAAGACACAAACAGTCTGCAGAATATTTAACGATCCAAAAGATGTTAGCAGGAGGCGTGAGCTAATGTAGTGCTGAGTCAGGAGATCTACGGCAATCTGTGGGGACGTCTCAGAGACTACGTCCAGGTCTTAGACAGTCTGCGGGGACGTCTCAGAGACTACGTCCAGGTTTTAGACAGTCTGCGGGGACGTCACAGAGACTACGTCCAGGTTTTAGACAGTCTGCGGGGACGTCACAGAGACTACGTCCAGGTTTTAGACAGTCTGTGGGGACGTCTCAGAGACTACGTCCAGGTTTTAGACAGTCTGCGGGGACGTCACAGAGACTACGTCCAGGTCTTAGACAGTCTGTGGGGATGTCTCAGAAACTACGTCCAGGTTTTAGACAGTCTGCGGGGACGTCTCAGAGACTACGTCCAGGTTTTAGACAGTCTGCGGGGACGTCTCAGAGACTACGTCCAGGTTTTAGACAGTCTGCGGGGACGTCTCAGAGACTACGTCCAGGTTTTAGACAGTCTGCGGGGACGTCTCAGAGACTACGTCCAGTTTTAGACAGTCTGCGGGGACGTCTCAGAGACTACGTCCAGGTTTTAGACAGTCTGCGGGGACGTCTCAGAGACTACATCCAGGTTTTAGACAGTCTGCGGGGACGTTACAGAGACTACGTCCAGGTCTTAGACAGTCTGTGGGGACGTCTCAGAGACTACGTCCAGGTTTTAGACAGTCTGCGGGGACGTCACAGAGACTACGTCCAGGTTTTAGACAGTCTGCGGGGACGTCACAGAGACTACGTCCAGGTCTTAGACAGTCTGTGGGGACGTCTCAGAGACTACGTCCAGGTCTTAGACAGTCTGTGGGGACGTCTCAGAGACTACGTCCAGGTTTTAGACAGTCTGCGGGGACGTCACAGAGACTACGTCCAGGTCTTAGACAGTCTGCGGGGACGTCTCAGAGACTACGTCCAGGTTTTAGACAGTCTGCGGGGACGTCTCAGAGACTACGTCCAGGTCTTAGACAGTCTGTGGGGACGTCTCAGAGACTACGTCCAGGTCTTAGACAGTCTGCAAGACGTCACAGAGACTACGTCCAGGTTTTAGACAGTCTGTGGGGACGTCACAGAGACTACGTCCAGGTTTTAGACAGTCTGTGGGGACGTCTCAGAGACTATGTCCAGGTCTTAGACAGTCTGCAAGACGTCACAGAGACTACGTCCAGGTTTTAGACAGTCTGCGGGGACGTCTCAGAGACTACGTCCAGGTTTTAGACAGTCTGCGGGGACGTCACAGAAACTACGTCCAGGTTTTAGACAGTCTGCGGGGACGTCTCAGAGACTACGTCCAGGTTTTAGACAGTCTGTGGGGACGTCTCAGAGACTACGTCCAGGTTTTAGACAGTCTGCGGGGACGTCTCAGAGACTACGTCCAGTTTTAGACAGTCTGCGGGGACGTCTCAGAGACTACGTCCAGGTTTTAGACAGTCTGCGGGGACGTCTCAGAGACTACGTCCAGGTTTTAGACAGTCTGCGGGGACGTTACAGAGACTACGTCCAGGTCTTAGACAGTCTGTGGGGACGTCTCAGAGACTACGTCCAGGTTTTAGACAGTCTGCGGGGACGTCACAGAGACTACGTCCAGGTTTTAGACAGTCTGCGGGGACGTCACAGAGACTACGTCCAGGTCTTAGACAGTCTGTGGGGACGTCTCAGAGACTACGTCCAGGTTTTAGACAGTCTGCGGGGACGTCTCAGAGACTACGTCCAGGTTTTAGACAGTAGCGCGGGGACGTCTCAGAGACTACGTCCAGGTTGCTGCTTGCTCTCTGAAGCGTCCTCGTGGCGTTCTCGACCTGTCAGATTGGAGTTTGTATCTTTCATTATTTGAATCTCTGAATCGAAGCTCGTTGAAGCTTTTGTGAAGCTCGACTTTCTAATAGTTTCCAATTACCGCTGACAGTTTCTCTTTGTTTCACTGGAAATGACAGGAAATGTTTTTTTCTGCTCTTAACTGTTTCACACATCACGCTCTAAAATCTGTGATCTGCTTCATTCGTGCCGTGGCTGACAGTCGCTCGCTGACGCCTTCTTCACACAGTCCTCAGTCAGTGACTGAAAACCTTTCAGACGCCACGAGTCACTTTCACTGTTCACACATGCAGCTTTGTGCAGGAACAGTTCAGTCTCACACCTTGTCACCTGCCGTGACAGTGCAGCCCGCCGCTGCCTCGGCCTCCTTCTCTCTGACCAGCGTCTTCGAATCTTTGATTGTATCTTTGTGTTTGTGTTGCATGACTTGTACAAATGAACTGTGTGTTGCGGAGGCAGAGGTAAGCCCTGCCTGGACGCTGACCCCGGAGACCATCTCGAGTCCAGTGTGTGTTCAGGTTCAGGCTCGGTTAGCTAAAGTTCTGTGTGTGACTGTGCGGTGAGATTGCTGCAAAACTTGTGAAATACTTTGCAAATGAACGTGTGATTGATACTGACTTGACTAATTAACCAAATTTCCTCATTATGTGAGTAGAAAACAATCTGTGCTGCCTTCAAAGTGGATTTGCTGTTTCGAATTAGTCGTGTATGAATGTGATTTCTCAGAGACGTGGTTGGTTAACATCAGTTTCAATGCAGCATCTTCAGTAGATAAACTGAGATCCTTCATTCTTCATGCATGCTGCAGTGAAACGTTTGATGAAGAGGAAAAGGTCTCAGTCAGCCTGTTGGGGTCTGGACGTCAGGAGCTTCAGTGGTGAAGTGACTGCATCTGATCTGTGATGCAAACACCGAATGAGGGAATCCCTTCTGGAAGACGAGGACAGTTCACAGATCACATGATGTTTTCTCCTTTGTCCACATTCAGCTGGAGCGTCAGGGACTCATGGGACACGTAAATCACACTGCTGCTGCCATCACACACACACACACACACACACACACACCGAGCATCCGTCCAGGCACTCAGACACTACAATCACTTCAATAGTAACTGAGCTCATTTTCCACGAGCGAACACAGTCAATTATGAGCTCTATTTGCTCCCGATCCCAACGGAAAGGAAAGAAAAACACAAAACCAATCAGCTGAATGATCCCGTCCCCGGAGCTGTGGAGGCGCACAACATTAGGAAGCCCAGGGGGGTACGTGTCGATGAACGGGGGGTGGGAGTGGGCACTTATCTCACTAATGTATCCCAGCCAGCAAAGCAGAAGCCCTGCCAAGTGTGACACCGACGAGTGAGTGAGAGAGACACAGTGACACGGAGCCAGCCTTTGGATTTACACATGCAGTCGCTCTGTAAAGATGATTCTTCGGGATAAGGAAATTAAACCGCAGCTCGCTCTCTCTGAATCATTTGAGATGTTCTATTCCTGGACGGCGTGTCTTCCAGGGTGAGAGCGAGGTCAGGATCAGGCTTTGTGAGTCCTCTGGGCTGATAACACATCTGCTTTGTCCTCGTCTTCTCGGTCACACATCGTGCCGGCCTCGCCCGGAGAGCGACGATGTGCAGCCGAGCCGCTACAACACTGACTGCACTTTGACGAAGGCCGCGCTCACACACAAAGACATAAAACTTCATGCTCCTGCAGCATGTGTGCTTCACTGATACCACAGGGACACTCACACTGATCACATGGTGTGTGTGCAGCTGTCAGGTGAATGAGACGTCAGCCGCTTGGCATGAAGGGCAGAACCATCAGGTACTAAATGAACATCGCTGAGACCAGAAGCTCTGATTGGTCACATCAGCCAGCCTGAAACTGAGCACGCTCCAGGTGGAGCTGGATGACGCCAGACACCAGAGACAGGTGTGGTTGAGCGACACAGACAGTGAGTGACAGTGAGGGAGCGTCCTGAAAAAGTTACTTTCATTCCTTTGAACATCGTGGGAGCGCCGCCTGCTGGTCGTGAGAAAGACTGCCGACATGTCACAGTGTGCTGAAGTCAACAGGACTTCAGGTTTGTCAGAGTGATGTCCAGCTGGAGTTTGTCTTCTCCTCCTTAAGTCTTCTGCAGTGCTCGTGGATTTAAGGTGAGGCGTTCAGTGGAAAGAGGTCATCAGAGAGCTCTGACCTGAAGAAGCAGAATAATGAATAAATAATGTCGCTGCTCAGCCTGTAACACACTTTCTGTAAGAACATTTGATCTTCTGTGACTCTAAAATAGAAATGCACAGACGGAAACTCGACATGAACTCTTCAGTCAGCCGACGATAAACCTGCCGGCTCGTCGTTTTTATCTTTTATTAGCAGGACGTGCTGGGCGGAGACTCGTGTCTCCATGTCTGAGCGTGCTCCAGCTGGACTCATGGGCTAAACTCAGACTCGACCTGTTGACTTCCTTTAGTTTGACTGACTGGGTGACAGCCTGAGACCTGCTGCTCGCTCAGTTTTTGTCAATTCTGCTCGGCCCGTCTTCAGTGGCGATGTAGTCACTGTCTGCAACCCCCTCGCTCCACCCTCTCCTCCATAGCATTGAGCTCGTGTTCGTATTACAGCATTTTCTTCCTGTGTGCTCAGACAGCTCTTTCAAAGTCAGATTGAACAGCAGGACTAATTCCTCTTTCTTGTGCTGGTCAGTAATTTTACTTTTTCATCCTTCAGCTGCAGCAAATAGTTTCAGATAAATGGCACGCGGCCGCCTTGTGAGGAATGTGAGAATAATGTGTGCGTCTGTGGTCACAGGTTTCACTGCAGAGCTCAAACTGCTGCCTCACGACATCCTGAGAGGCTCAGACCAAAAACTAATCTGACTCTTCTTCACGCTTCCTTTGCACATTTGAATTGCCGGATGGTGTAAAGCGTTTATCAGGACGGTGTTCCACGTTGTTTTGTTGGTGTTTGTGCTGTGCTCGTGCAGCATCATCACCTGAAGCTTATTCCTGCTCAGCACGCTCGGGCAGGTGGGGGCTGAATGAAATGACGCAGCAGCAGCAGCGTTCACCATCCATCCTGGTGTATTCATAGCAGAGGTCCACATAATGCCACTAATGCTCTGCCGTGACCCGTCTGAGATAAATGGGCAGTAACTGGACTAACGAGGGTGACAAAAGCAGACTTCGATTGCTGCTCTTTGTTCTGCCTGTTGGTGGGAGAGACAGAGCAATTAGCATCGCTCTGACAGTCCGTCAGGCTGGATCCAGGTCCACAGCGGCTTTCATAAAACCCTCAGCATCGCCCTGACGCAGCACTATCACAGCTTATTTAGTTAAAGCTGGGCCCGCTTACCTTCATGCTATATTATTATATATGGTGATCCGAATATAAAGAGTTTATCTGCTGAAGAAATCCAGCTCAGAGATGGAGCTGAGGGTGGAGGAGCTGTGCAGAGCTGCAGCGCCATCTAGTGGCCACCAGAGTCATATTTTCATATTTCTGGTTAAAATGTGGAGCAAACACGGCATGAATGTTTCTCTGTTTGAGGAGCGATCAGCTGTGATCAGAGCAAAGGACGTCACGCTGTTGAATGCTGTTTATTATCTATGTGCACACAAACTGTGTGTGTGTGTGTGTGTGTGTGTGTGTGTGACCTGCTCGTGGATGAAGGAAAGAGGAAAGTCCTGGAACACGTCAGCAGATTTCTCATCAACAACCTGCAGAGAACAGGAATGTGCAGCGGGACGGGCGGTGCTTAATGAGGCTGAGTGTGTGTGTGTGTGTGTGTGTGTGGGCTCATTCCCCACCATAAAGTCTCCATGAAACAGGAAGTAGAGTCTGTTTACTTCCTCAGATAGGGAGGTTTGGTTTGGTGGGACGCTGTAACGGACCTTCAGAAGAAGCTGAGCCCAGCCTTCACGAGCCGACACGAGCTTTGGGTGGTTCAACATCTGACCAGGATCCTCCTTCCTTTGGAGGTGTTCCACTGCAGGTCAGACCCAGAACCTTCAGGAGGGACTATGTAGTCCGTCTAGGCTGAATGCCTCAGGATCCTCCAGGTGGAGCTGGAATGAGCCTCTGCGACCCGACCCTGGATAAGAAGACGGAGATGGACGAAGGCATTAGCAACCAAACAACGATTTCAGAGTTTTTGATACGTTACTGTCCTGAAATCCAGAAACGAACGCTGCAGAACGCAGGGAGCTTTCAGCTGGTCTCTGACTTCTCTGCAACATGAAGAAACTCACAAGTGAAATGACTGTACCTCCAGAGCAGAACCTTCAGAACCTTCAGAACCTCCGTGAGCTCCTGCAGGAGACGTCTGAACGTTCACGTCCAGCCAGATCTCAAAAGACAACACAGCTTTTATTTAAGTGCCTTATCTCCCCCGACCTTAAACACCTTTTATTTACCGGATCCGTGAACATTTATTCAGCAGAAATGTGTGAACATCTCTGTGCTCATCTTTTACTATCAGCCCGGGCGTCGGCTCTTTATGCATGCAGCTCGCCTGGAACCTTTTTCCACTTTGCATTTGGTCTCTGTGTGAATTTAAATCATTTCTGCCGCTCGCTCCGCCGGCTGCACGCCTTTTCATGTTCTGGGGATTTTATGGTTTCAAACAGCTCCGGGTCGTTTTCAGTCATTTTGTTTTTTACAAGTAAATATGTCACATTATTTTATGAGAAATTCTCCAGTTCATAATTATATTTTTGACTTCTGTCTCACGTTGTTTGTCCCTTTGCTGCGCGTCATCTCCTCCATCACTCCTTTCTTTCTGTTTGTTCTTTCAAGGTTCCCAACCTTTCTCAAGGACTCTCCAGGTCATGCTGCCTGATATTCAAGGACCCAACATAGACAGAAGGTAAATTATTCAAAAACTCATTGTTAAAACATGGAGACCAGAAAGTTAAAATACAATATGTAATATTATTTTTATGTTTATGTATTTTTAAAAACATGTTTAGCTCAGCTGGTACGGAGGCTCAGACCTCGCTGTGGTGGTCCAAGGTTGGAATCCGACCTGCAGGTCATCCCCATCTCTGTCTGTCCAAATATATCCTCAAACACGTTTAAGGCAACAAATTAACACATTTCCAAGGATTTCAAGGACCTCTGTGATGAGTAAAAAAATGTCTGTGAATGTGTTTTTTTCTTCATGTCCTGCTTCATCAGTGTAAATAACTGATTTAATGATTCTTTGCCGAGGACTGATGCTTCACCGAGCCGTCCTGCAGCAGGCGGTCATCGTGACGAATCTCACCAGCTCTGACAGAAGCAGAAAACACAAGCAGATTGGTCCTCGTGGGATTCAGCAGCTGCTTGCTCTGCATGCACGACGTGACGCACGCCTCCGTCCTGCAGACTAATGGGATTCCTGCAGGAGCAGAGAGCGACGGGCGGAGCTGAAGCCATCCTGAGACTGAGAGGTGGATTCAGCTGAGCTAAGAAGTTTGGAGGAAATGTGATGATGCTCATTCTCCGGTGACTTTGGCTGAACTTGAACTGTCTCGGGACACGAGCAGAGTTTCCTGTTTTGAAGCATAACCCAAATCTTTTTTTATTCTGCTGAAGCGGCGCTGCTGCTGTTATTTGTGGAAATATACTTTGGAGTATAAATTAGCCTTTGCAGGAACGAGGCCACTAATCATGATCTTTCCTCTTCCCGGATCACACACTGGAACAATATTAATAAATATAAAGAATGTCCTGAGCTCATAAGTCATCACTTACTTTTATTTTGCTTTTTACAGCCTCTATTCTTCATCTTTACAGAGGCTGTCAGACACTTCAGGTGAAGGCTGACTCAGTTTTATTGATGTGCAGCTTCGTTTTTACAAAGTTTAAATTGGCTTTTTTTCCCTCCATTAAGACTTCATTATTCCCTCAGATTGGCTCACATATTAATCTGGAAGCTATTTGCATTTCTGCTCACTTAGACGACAAACAAAGGAGGAAACTGAAAACTGCATGAATCAGCTTTGACGTAAATCACAGAGCCTCCAACAGGAACCATCGCTCTCCTTCCAATTACGAGAAGAAGCGTGCACGGCGCCCGCAGGAAGACGACGTTATTACCTTCATCATTTTAATTATTATTCCTCTGACAGCACTTTGCAAACAAACACAAAGAAAAGAAGCTTCTGTCAAATCATTCAAATATCAAACTGAAGGAAAACCGATCGATTACTGTTCTTTGTTACAGGTGAAGTCACGTGTTTCTTCATCTGTCAGTGTGGAGCAGAAGTATCGTTGGTTTATGACTTTTCATCACCGCTCCAATCGTAACAAACTGTGGAGCGCGCTAACACACACACACACACACACACAAGACGGGTTTATACGACCACCGGATTCTCAGCTGGTTGCCTGGCAACTGCTCAGAGCCCAAGAAATAGTGTGACACATGAACCTCATCAAACCACAACCTGATGTCCGCGGTCGCTCTGACAGCTGTTTCACATTCAGTCTTTAATGACAGAGGACGGATACAAACTGTCACAATCAGACTGCTCAGTCAAAACCCGTTTCATACAGCGTCACAGAGACCACGTCCAGGTTTTAGACAGTCTCAGAGACCACGTCCAGGTTTTAGACAGTCTGCGGGGACGTCACAGAGACTGTGTCCAGGTTTTAGACAGTCTCAGAGACCAAGTCCAGGTTTTAGACAGTCTGCGGGGACGTCACAGAGACTGTGTGCAGGTTTTAGACAGTCTCAGAGACCACGTCCAGGTTTTAGACAGCACAGACGTCTCTCTAACTGCGTCGACTTGTTCCTTTAAATTCCAGACTTGCTGCTGGCGGCTGAGCGTGGACTTTTCTAAATCTGGACTACAAAAAGAACAAAAAGAACAAAACTTTTAAGAAACTCTGGAGGTCTTACAATAATCGCTCTGCTTTAAGACAAAATGTGTCTGCCTGTAAGCTCTCCTCTCCTGGAGGTGGACAGGTGAGCATCAGGTATTCTCCTCACAGCGTGACGTATCTTTCTTCTTGCTGTCAGGTATTAGAGAAAGGTTATGACACGGCTGTCACAGACTCATCTGAATAAATGATTCATGGTGTCGGGGTGAAAAGCTGCAGAGGCTCATCACTCAACGCGGAGAGAGTGATGCAATGTTGCGAGGATCAAATCAGGTTTTGAACGTGGAGGGCGAGCAGAGAATAGATGGTGAAGGGTGGAGGTTGAAAGCTTGAGTCAAACTGACAGGAGGAGGCGAGAGAGAGAAATGGGAGTGGGAGCTAATCAGAGAGACAAAGTTCCAACAAAACACATTTCATTTCAGTCCAGAAGCATCGTTTAAGAGACACGCTGCTTCCTGTCAGGAGCAAAGTGCACTCGTGTCTAAGCTGCTGAAATGTTATTTACATTATTAAATACAGTCTGAACTCTCCGTCAATAAAACAGACAACAGAGAAAAGATTTATCCACCGAGTGATTCAGGCGTACGGTGAGCTCCCAACGAGACTAAATGAGACCAACACAAACACGGTTTTATTTTGCTGATGCTTCAAACTTTTTCCAAGAGTTCATTTAGGATTAGTGCAGCGTCAGCATGTGGAGGGCTGCAGGACGGGTCCGACACAAAGTCACTGTCCGAGTTTGCAACAGCGGCAACCGAACCTGCATTACATGTTCAGTGTTGGTGTCGAGGCTGACTGAGAACCCAGATCGTTCTAAAGGACACAGGCGGGTTTTTCAGGTCCGGTGCTCCTAATCTGACTCACATCAGCTTGTTGCACTAACCTCAGCATATGCTGCTAACACTGTACGGCTAAAAGTGGCGGCTCAGTGCGAATACATGAAGCGTCATAGCCTGATTGATGATGTTTAACACAGGGACCCATCAGTATTGCAGTGTTTAAGTCCCCATCAGGTCAAACGTGATGATACGGCGTCCTCTGTACTCCAGCACCTGGAACAACAATGACAAAAACAACTTTTTAAGGCATTTTCAAGGGAATTACGCTCCAGTACCGAGGTGATTTACAGACTTCATGATGGAAACAATGGTAAGTAGTGAGGCGCTAACTGTGGTTAGCTCGTTCAGCTGTGTAGCTAACTGAACTGACTGGGAAGCCAGGATCCAAACCCGGCAAGAAAACCAGCTCGATAGGCTGCTGTGTTCACTGTTAGACTGGACTCTGCCGGTTCAGAGGTTCTGTTGCTGTGTTCACTGTTAGACTGGACACTGCTGGTTCAGAGGTTCTGTTCATTGTTGGACTGGACAGAATCGAGTGTTTTTACCCAGTTTCTGAGAGAATTGTTAGAGACTGAGCTCCACGAAGGCTCCTCAGAAACTGAGTGACAGCATACAGACTATATCTGAGTTTTAGATGGTCTGTGGATTTCCTCCTGAGGTTGTGATATGAACAGAAACTTGTGTTCAGGATATTCAGACACATTATATCAGTTTGTCGGATGCCTTGTTTCTTTCAGTCCATGGGACTTAGGGTGGATTTTGGGTTTTAGAGTGCAGTTCTGCTGTTGCTGTGTTGTGTTGGCCATAATGGTGGAGGACTGTATGTTTTGAAGTCTCTCAGATATATTTAATAAAATAACATGGTGACACATGTAGCCTTATAAACAGTAGCTGTATGCTGAGCAGATGTGAGCACAGCCCTGAGTTCAGTTATTCTGTTTGATCACATGAGTGGCACCTGGTTGACGAAGAGTCTGCAGAGACGGTGAGAATGGAGGGAGACAGAAGAGAAGGTGGAGGCTTCTGTGTGGAGAGCCGTGTCTGCTGCGGCCGAAGGAGATTTGTGAGCTCTATTAGAGAGAAAAACAAAGAGATTCATCACCCGCCGCCGCAGGTAAAGATCCTCCCGTCGTCTGTCTGTCCGTCTGTTTCTTTAATTGTGTTTTTGTCCCTCCATTCACACTGCTCTCGCTCTCTAACAAATGTTTGAATGCATCAATATGCAGGAAGCCACAAGAAGAGTGCGTGTGAATTTAAATGTGGAATGCACTTGAGTTGGCAGCTCTGCACGTTTGTGGTTTACATGGTTTGTGTTGAGGTGAGTCTCCTGTCTGTTCCCTGTCTGTTCCTGCAGGCGCAGACGTTTTATTTGTGTTGTTCAATATCACATTTAATGTCTCAGAGGGCTTCACGAGAGATGAGGAAAGACTTCCCTAAAAAATCACTGAAGGAAATGAAATGAGAAACACTGACAGATACAAAGAAAGATCCTTTAGGACAGGGGTGTCCAAAGTGTGGCCCGGGGGCCAATCACGGCCCGTGGTCAGATGCGATGTGGCCCTCAGCTTCATGTTTGTAACGTGTCAGACACTGTGTGACTGTTTGTTACCTGATGAACCTGCTGCTCTTATATCTGCAGGTGACAGAGTGAGACGTCACTCATCATAAGTCTGTTTAAAATGAACACGAGCTTCAGGTTTGGATCAGCTTCATTCAGTTTAACGTGTTCAGACAGTTCACTCTGTGATCCGACTCCATGTGACAGAAACAAGGGCTGCTGGGAGGTTTGATGACACTGACACTAAATGAGAAATGTGACAATGAAAAGAAAATGGAGAACATTTGTTTGAAACTTTGTGTTGGGCCCCGGACAGCTTCACATTGTCTGACACCGCTGCTTCAATAAAGAGATGAATGAAAACTTCCATAGTAATAGTAGTCCAGTAAGTAAGTATACATACATTTACAAATTACACCACAAACAAAACCAGGAAATACAAATGAATAAATAAATAACAAGTTGTTACAGAGACAAATCGTGGTCGGATGTTTGACTAAAATCCTCAGGTGGATCCCAGCTGACGTCTGTGGGGCTGAACAATGAGATGTGCAGTCAGCAGTGAAGATCTCCGAGGTAAAGTACGTCTGTGTCGTCTGCGCAGAAATCAGAATTCAGTCCTAAATTTATGAGGTGCACAAACTAATGTGTGCTGTAATGTGTGTCCTCTCTCATCCTTTTCAGGTGGAAATCAATGACGCAGAGGCCCGACTGAAGTGGCGATAATAAATCACGGTGCACAAACACTTCACACCGCATCACAAAAAGTCACTCTGAGTATTTACCAGCAGCCCCAGCAGCATTCGGTTACTTACATCCACTAAATATTAGTCCTGCTTTAATCAGGTGGGCTGAAACAGTTCAAGTAACAGGAAAGCTCATTAAATGTGAAATTCAGCCCTCTCCCTGTGAACACTCACACACACACACACGTTACCAACAGTGGACTCTGACAGTACACCGACCAAGTGGGGTCTCTGTGATTTACAGAGTTTATGATGGACAGTGAAGTAAACCGCTGACAGCTGGAGCTGCTGTTAGCTCATGTTAGCTCAGTCTGTTAGCTGCTGTTAGCTCAGTCTGTTAGCTGCTGTTAGCTCATGTTAGCTCAGTCTGTTAGCTGCTGTTAGCCCAGTCTGTTAGCTGCTGTTAGCTCATGTTAGCTCAGTCTGTTAGCTGCTGTTAGCTCATGTTAGCCCAGTCTGTTAGCTGCTGTTAGCTCATGTTAGCTCAGTCTGTTAGCTGCTGTTAGCTCATGTTAGCCCAGTCTGTTAGCTGCTGTTAGCTCATGTTAGCTCAGTCTGTTAGCTCATGTTAGCTCAGTCTGTTAGCTGCTGTTAGCTCATGTTAGCTCAGTCTGTTAGCTGCTGTTAGCTCATGTTAGCCCAGTCTGTTAGCTGCTGTTAGCTCATGTTAGCTCAGTCTGTTAGCTGCTGTTAGCTCATGTTAGCTCAGTCTGTTAGCCAGGCAGCCTGGCTCTGAGCTTGGGCATTTTGGGCCACTGGGAATCGGTTTTCAGACGCAGCTCCTGTGGACATAATGAATGAGAACTTCCAGCTGCCCTCACCCTGGATCAAACTTCACGTTTCTAAAGATTCCTAAGATGAAGCATGCAGCGTGTTTTTCAGAACAGAACGGGGTGAGAGTGTGCACAGGTAGGTCAGTGAATTTATTGACACTGATTGACAGCCATAGCAGATTTTCAGAATTAGTGATTTCAACAAATGTAACTTCTTAAATATATTAGATACCTCAGCTTCTTCCACAGCTGCTAACGCAATGCAATGATTCATGCTTGTAGATGAAATGACCAAATGAATGACCGGGAAACGTCCTGGTGGACCGACTTCAGGATTTAATGATGCGAATGACGGATCAACTTGTTAAACAGATGCTGCTCTTCCTCTTCATGTTCACGGTACAGTACGACGGTCCCGTGGGTAACTTGTCAGTACATCTCTGAAATAATGTTTACAATGTGAGCAAAGACAAGGCTGCGCACTGAAACAAGGGAAGAAGAAAAACTGCACTTGTGCTCTTTCCTTCAGTCAGCGCTGTTGAAGGAACCTCCTGAGGAAACACATTGTTCTCCATTTTAAGTGAAGCAAGAACACTGGCTGATATATTTAAGCAGCCTCAGCTGGGAGTTTCTTTCAGCTAAATACAGACTGTGAACCATTAACCCCGAGTTCATGTTGTCTGATAACTGCTCAGTCATGCACTGCACAGCAAAAACAACAAGATTAGTTTTGTATTGATGTGCAGTAACAAGATCTGCAGATACCAACATGAAGGATTAACGCTCAGAGTCACACAGACCTGCACTGACAGAAGACATTTATCTTCTGACCCTGATCAGCCGTCACAACAACACGGTTAATAAAAAAATAACCAAAACACGACCAACTCTTTACATTTTAGCTCGACAGGCCTCTGAAGACATGAGGACTGTAAAAATATCAGTATCAGATTTTCACTGCAGGATGATCGAAAACATCAAACTGAACTCTTCTGTGTGTGTTGGCTTATATACGTATGGAAAATAAATCACTGAACCAAAGAAACATTCAAATAAGAAACTATAAGAATAAATTATTAGAATAATGAATAAACATTTAAACAGCCGCTGCACATAACGTACTGTTCCATTCATAGATATCACCACACTGTGTATATGTTGTCACATGCACCCAGCTCAACAACCTGTGACATCTGATTTACATATTTATATATATTTACCTGTGCATGAGCAGTTTATCTGTCGAGCTGTATTTATGTCCATGTATGCGTGTACAGAGTGTATCGGACGTGAACCTGATCAATACACTGATATTTACATGAAATGAGTTCACATTTTAAACACTAATGAATATATTATTAATGTTATTAAAGGTCCAGTGTGTCAGACTCTTCGGCTCATACTTCGTCAGTCAGAGTTTGAAACTGTCACATTTTTTGCTCTGGCAGACGAACAGGCAGAAGCTGTTCTAACAAGCACGGCAGAGTAATAAGAGTCTGAGTGACTCCAGCTGGGGCTGCTGTCGCAGTGGAGGAGGAGGAACGTTCGTTTCTTTAGTCTGTATATCGTCATTCATAACTCAGAGATGGAGCAAAAAGCAGCACATACACAGCAGTTTGTTTGTTCTTCTCTCAGCTGCAGCTAAATCTACATTTTCATCTGTCAGCACCTCTTCGAACGCTGAACTCCGAGGTCCTCGGGGCCACGCTCTTACGTCAGCGAGAGCAAGTTGATGTCGTAGCATCCGTCCACCTGAAGAGAACAACAATCAGCTAACATGAATGACAGTGTGTCTTTGCTACGGTGTACAGCGTGTGTTGAAGACTCACATCGAATCGTCCGATGGAGGCCGTCGTCTGGTTGGTCTGCATCACCTCGGTCAGAGCCCACATCTGCTGGATGCTGGATGACACAGTCTGCGGGTCCGGGAGGCCCTGAAGACGTTCACTCATTTATTTACACTCAACAGGAGGAGCTCTGAGATGAGACTGAACGCTGGGAGAAGTAACAAACGCAAAGTTACCTCCAGGTCAGGGTGTTGGTCAACAAGGGTCAGGTCAGACAGCCAATCAGAAACCTCCTTGTCTGGGTCCTGAAGGGAGGAACAGCTGTTTAAACTGTGTTCATTCATCTGCTGTGTTTGACACCATCTGGTGGAAGTTTCAAGAATAACATCCCAGATCCCAGTGACCCTCATCACAGCCCACAAAAAACACAACTGACCGGCTCCACATGAGGGAATATTTTGATCGCCTCGAGGCTGAAGGTGAGCCAGGCGGAGGACGGCTGTCTCAGGATCAGTCTGACAGACACCACGTGATCCGGCTCCACCTGCATCTACACATAAAGAATAACACGAGTAAGTAATGACAGACCAAAAGTGACGCGTGAGTAATGAATGTGTGACCATGGCAACAGAAAACATCTTCAAAGTGTCGACCTCTCGTATACTGTGTTCACCTGAATCCAGCACAAAGATGAGACACTCACCGCTTCAGCTGAACAACTTTGTTTTCTTGTAACGTCTCAGTAAAGTTGTGACAGCAGCATCAAAAGACTGAAACAAACACCTGAGCGAAGCTTCCACAGGTGAACAGGTTTGAACAGGTTCGTCCTCGTGAGGTCGTTCACATGCAGGTTTGTTGACATCTACATCCAGAATATCATTCAAAGATTCAGAGAATCAGAGGAATCTCAGAACCAACACTGAACGTCTGTGACCTCTGACCCAGCAGGTAGCAGTGCATCACAGCCCAGGTGACATCAGTACATGGACTCAGTTCATCTCTGCATCTGCAGATGAAGGTCTGGACCATGCAAAGACAAAGCACATGACACTGAGGTCTGGACTGTTGAGCAACTGAAGTTGTGCATGAAGCAAGAACGGGAAAGAGTTTCCCTTTCCGAACTTAAACCGAGTGTCCGCAGTTCCTCGAAGTGTTAAAAGACAAGCTGATGTAACGCAGAGGTAAACACAATGTTCCACAGAACCAATGTTTACTTCCACCTAAAAACCAGCTCGCCTTCGCCATCGCTCTCCTTCTCTGCTGCTGATGACGACACCAGCATACGGCACGCCGTCCAAAGTCCACCGACTCATCTGCCTTCAAAACACGACACTTCTTTGTGTTGTTCAGTGACTCCTGTAGTGACTTTAGGTGTCATGAAAAGTTTCTTTAATTCTCCTTTTCCTTCTGTCAGACTGAATCCATTCAGAGAGGATTTACAGACCTCTGCATCCCAACACTGCTGGAGAATCGGGGTTGTGCATTTTGTTTGGACTTGATGAGACTGGATCAGCACGTACTGTGCGCTGTAAGTTGTTGTTAGTTGGGTAGCCCGAGGCGGGAGAGCAGCAACATTTGAACACAACAAAAATGTGTGAGAAGCATTTTCTGAACAAGTTCGAGTTCCCATATGGAGAATTACTGCAGTGACAGAACACAGCGAACATCCCTTAAAGCTAAATATGACAATATTATAATAGAACAATAACCCATAAACAGTGAATAAACATCGTTTACGCTGTCACGATTAGCCTTTAAACTATGTCAGACTCGGAGCGCCTCTGAAGTAAACAAAAATGAAATCACCATTTGCCATCTGGCTCTATTTGCATGGAGAATGAAAAATAACTCAGTTTGTAATGTCTCCACACATCAACATTACAATGGTTACTGAGGCTTTCTTGCAGACTTGGCTGGCTCGTCTCCAACACCAGCTGAGAGGTAAAATAAACGACACGACGCTCTGGCAGGCTGAGTTAGTTTTATGCCCGACGGGATGCGATGCTTTACAGATCTGATGTGAAGTTGTGTCGAACAGTAAGCTGGGAAATCAGAACATTTACGGGGCTGCCGGCATCGGTCCTGCATAAATAAAGATTCTGGCTGCAGCTGAGCAGAACTTTGGACCACCAACAATTGGTGATCATATTTAGACTTTGTTGCTCTTAGCAACACGTTCACTTCTGACCGTGGTCAGAAGAGTGTTCACTAACTGAGATGCACCCAGTGTTTCACCCTGTGGGGTCCAAAGCTCGAACCCCAGAGGGTTAAAGCTGTGACCATCAATGGATGAATGAGATCATTTACCATTGTTACAGATACCATCCTTTTACCACTGTTCTGTGTGTGTGTGCCGCCTCACTGTGAAAACACTCTTCTTCTTTTCATCGTGGATTTGAACTCTTGCTCTGATTTATGGGACTCGTGTCTCCATCCACTGTGCAGACTCTTAGTAACAGAGCTGCACTTTATACTTTAAGACTCAACAGGAAGACAAGCACATGGGCTGTCGGGTGTCCCAAAAGTGGTGAAGGAGTTGGATGCCATGGTCTCTGTTGTTTTGTGGCAGGCGCAGACTGACGGCCCTTGGATTAGCCAGGACTGAAGACCCAGTCAGCTTGGAGCCATGGAGGATCATGGAGGTCCAGAACATGGGAAGGAGTGCTCTGTATCCAGCAGCCTCTAAGGTATCACACAAGCCCCTTTTTGATGCGTCTGAGTGTCAGTGCTGCTCAAACCAACTAAAGGACAATGGACACACATGCTGCAGCCTACCTGCATCCTGTGGATGGAGTAGTAGTCTTGGGAGCCTCCCTCGGTGTGGGGGTTATCCATCAGAGGCAGGTCCCTCAGGGCGGTGCACCACTTAGCGGGGACCTCCTGCCCGGGACTCCTCCTCAACAAGCGCACCGTCACGTAGGCGGTGTAATAGTTCTTGAAGGTGATTTCCTCGATCTGAAACACACACAGTCATCATGCGTCATAAAAACTCCCGTCCCCATGCTGCTGACCTCCTGATTTTCTATTTTCATTGGCATGTTTCTCCAGATTTATTATAATATTACAAATTCACATCGGCTTCATGTTTTCACAACCTGCCTGTGCTGCTGAAGGGAACATAAAATCACAACGACTAAAAGTCTGTTTCAGACAACATACAGCTCCAACAATAAGAATGGAGAGAGCCAAAGAAAAGGGGCATGTATTTAATGGAAATATTAGTTTATACCAGAGAGACGCAGCGCTGTAATACTCGAGACGATCTCTGCCTGGTCTTCGAATCCACTGTCCTGCCAGAGAAGACTGTTTTATTTGTTACCATCATTACTGATTAGTTTTACCTCCAAGCATGTCACTCATTTCTAAGTTTAAATTCTTGTGACTGTTTTTGGCTTGAGATCGGTCTCCAGACCAGTCTTTGAAGGACGTGGTCTCATCTTACTCAAAGAGGACTAGAAGAATAATCTGACGCCAAATGGAAACAAATATTTGACTCTTTTCTAACTTGAAGTTATTGATGGAGCAGACGTCAGGCAAATCTTCAGAAATATTAGCTAATACTTATTAGCTAATTAGCTAATACTGTTTGAGACAAGACCAGTTTCAATAGACTGGAGTCTTGTTCATGGCTTGTCGGTGACCTTCTTTGGTTTAGGTGGTCCACACCAGAGAGATAGAGACAGTTCAAAGTAGAACTAATTACAAGTTTTCCATCTTCATCGATTAAAGATGCAGGAAACTAAATCGTCTTCTTTTTGGAGGTCTGTATCGGCGTCTGAGACGAGCTCTCACAGGTCCGTCATTATAAACAACATGAAGCTCTCTCTGGTGGAGGAAGTGACATCTATTATTAAGACTCGTTGGCCTCCAGTCTACAGTTGGTCTCGACCTGAGTCTGCCTAATCACAGCATTAACATTCAAACCTAAAGTCGGCGCCATGGAAACGCTCGCTTCAGATAATTCCTTCATACATAAACTCGCTGCAGGCGGACGCCTTTGAAGCTCCGAGCTCTGAGCTAATGAGGAGTCGCTCTGCATTAAAAATCATCTTTAATTAGGACTAAATGCTAAAGAAGTAGGTCAGTGCCCAAAATATGCGGAGCCTCTCTGAAGACATGGATACAGTTTTATATTGAAACAAATGTTTTGTGTGTGTTTGCGGCGCCGCCGGGAGACTTCACGAATGTTGAATAAAATTAAGATTGATGAGAAACAAACGGAGCTTTGGGAATTTATTTTCACTGCTGGGAGCCGAGAAAACCGAACCGTGAAGACGGGACGAGCTCCTGCAGAGCGCTCCACACAAAAGTACATTTTATTTGTATTGTTACGACCTCCGACAGCAGCAGACACAAATCAATAATCCATGCACAGCCTCTGCAGTTAGATATTAGAATACACGTTATTGATTTATGAGATGCAGATTCAAGATTTCAGCCTGAACTTTATTATAAACTCGTATTAAACAGACTCAAGCTCCAACGCATGAAAACCAACAATAAAAAACAATAATTAGTTTGTAATACAACAAAAGAAAAACTGTAATGTTAATCCTCCTGCAGGTCAAACAGCACAAAAACAAATATGGATATGTGACAGTTGTCATGGAGACCGCTGTCACTTCATACTGCAACATTCAAAGATGATGACCTGTTGGAGGTAGTCTGAACCAGCAGAGGGCGCTCCGCCATCAACTCCAGCTCTTAAACTAAACTGACAATAATAATAATAATAATAATAATAATAATAATGAGGATAATAACAATAATGAAAAAACTGAAGATGACTGAGAGAAAAATGTAGTGAGTGAACGATCACGACACCATCAGAGTACGGAGGACTGAAACTGCCAAGAATAAAAAAAGAATCATTTGTCGTTAAATGGAGGAAAAATGATGTGACAGATAAATATTAAACATAAATGTGACATTATTTCAGATTTAATTTACAGTTATGTTAATTACCCTATGTATTAACTCTCATTTCATTTATGGGTTATGTGTTTCCTCATATATTTATTTTTACTGACAGGTGAGCTGACTCGCTGTGGATCACTCACCTGTGTGAGGAATAAGAAAATGAACAAAACCTTTTAAAATGATGCAGAATATTTTTTTTATTTTATGTTTTGGCAGCGTCAGCCAAACTGACCGTTCAGAACA
This sequence comes from Nibea coibor, assembly GCA_023373845.1. Taxonomy (NCBI): domain Eukaryota; kingdom Metazoa; phylum Chordata; class Actinopteri; family Sciaenidae; genus Nibea; species Nibea coibor. Next base: position 458,193 of record CM041734.1, read on the forward strand.
CTCAGCTTCCCATGAGTCATCACACTGTGTGTTTGTGTGTCAGCTGACTGGTCGCTTACATTGACGGCCTTTCCGAAGGGGAGCGTGACGTCCACGACACACACTCCGGAGTGAGCCGGGTCTGTTTTGGGGTCTCCGATGTGCAGGTACACCGGCGGTTTGATGGTGCAGCTCACAGGTTTGATGTCGTCCGTGTTGCCGCTCATCGTCTGCAGACAGATACAGAGACGTTCAGTGACACACCTCACTCAGAAAAACACACACACGTGTGTTTGTGATTACTCTGATTACTCGCTTGTCGTCCAGCAGCAGACGACTGACTGGGTGTTACAGTTAGAACACGCAGCATGCTGTGATGTATGAGCAGTGTAAACATGTGACAGCTGATTGAAAGAATAGTTTTATCTGAACACACTGAAACATTCCTGCACAAACCGAACATTTATTTCTCTTATAGTTCTTCACTTTTATCTTCCTTAGACATGTTTATGATAATAATAAAAATAACAATAATGATAATAATGAATGAATAACTGTTACAGAGTTATGACATCATAAATCAGATAAACTGTTTGTTTAGTTCAGCGGTCTCCTCCTCAGCGGTCAGCGGTGACTGTGTTTGTCAAAATAATTTACAATATTGATATTATTATTATTATTATTATTATTAGCAAAATTGACAGTTTTCACCAAAAGAATTGGTTTTGAGAGGATTATGTTAAAAAAATATAGAGTTTAAAAAAAGCGTCTCTGTTCTGTTTGTCTCTCGTCCAGAAAAAGGTTGAAGACTCCTGAGTTACTTTATATACATTAAAATACTATACTTCATATAAATGAATATACTTTATATACATTAAAATACTATACTTTATATAAATGAATATACTTTATATACATTAAAATACTATACTTTATATAAATGAATATACTTTATATACATTAAAATACTATACTTTATATAAATGAATATACTTTATATACATTAAAATACTATACTTCATATAAATGAATATACTTTATATACATTAAAATACTATACTTCATATAAATGAATATACTTTATATACATTAAAATACTATACTTTATATAAATGAATATACTTTATATACATTAAAATACTATACTTTATATAAATGAATATACTTTATATACATTAAAATACTATACTTCATATAAATGAATATACTTTATATACATTAAAATACTATACTTTATATAAATGAATATACTTTATATACATTAAAATACTATACTTTATATAAATGTTAATGATGTCGAATGTTGTTGTTGCTCCACAATCATTCATTCGTTAGCACAGAAGCTAACACAGCAGTTAGCCGCAGTTAGCAGTTAGCCGCAGTTAGCAGTTAGCGCAGTTAGCCGCAGTTAGCAGTTAGCGCAGTTAGCCGCAGTTAGCAGTTAGCGCAGTTAGCTGCAGTTAGCCGCAGTTAGCAGTTAGCGCAGTTAGCCGCAGTTAGCAGTCATTTAACAGATGGGGCGGCCGTTATTTGTAGAATAGGCCGTAAAGTGTCGCTGTGTGTCGGCTCAGTACTCACGTCTCTGTCTCTGTGTGCGGCAGACTTCACAGTTTGGATGATAAATGATGAAGATAAATCTGTAAAATAACGACTCAACCAACAGACGTTAACATGCTAAAGCTAACGATGTTACTTCCTGTCTGTTACCAAGGTAACGGCGAGCGTTCTTAAAGGGCCAGCTGACACGGTCATGTGGTACTGCTGCTCCAGGACGTGACGTTGTTCAAAGATTTAATAAAACGTTTATTATTAAACAAACATCTGTTATCTACAGCAGCTGATCCTCGTCAGGGTCACGTGTTTTATTATTAAATATTATTACATGTGTTTTATTGTTATATTTAATGTTACTGTAACGTTTAGACAGGTGAGGTGGGTGATAATCAATAATCAGCTGATTCAAAAAATATATGTCATTACACACAGTGTGCAGCAGAGGGCAGACTGACTCCATCTATCACTCCTCCACCAGCTCCACCAGCTCCACATTCAGGTGTTGGTCTGTGGCGTCCAGGTGAGCTTCAGCAGCTTTAAATGAAGTCTGTTTAAAACATAAACCAGGTGATCACATGATCCACACTGCACCGACGGTGACTGTTCAGCTGCTTTTACCAGTGAGTCCAGAAACATGTTTACAACCTGATGTCACGGAGACTACGTCCAGGTTTTAGACAGTCTGCGGGGACGTCACAGAGACTACGTCCAGGTTTTAGACAGTCTGCGGGGACGTCTCAGAGACTACGTCCAGGTCCAAAGACTGTCTAGTCTTTGGTCTCTTAATGAGTATTTCTACAGAACGGTGATGCTCTGTCTTCCTGTGTCCTCCCTCCTCGTCCTCCCGTATTCCCCGTGCCGTTTGTTGTTGCCATCATCCAGCTCTGAAGCCCTCCTCCCCCCCGTCCTCCCCCACTCCCCCCCTGCAGTACAATGGCACACATTCATTTGTGTTTATTGTGTTTGAAGCGAGGGGGAGTCGAGCTTTCCAAGCCTCCAGATCAGTCAGTGTGGGAAGCTGGCACCGCGGGTCCTTCTGCAAAAAACAATCCCCCTTTCTCCCAGATGGTCTGCGCAAGCAAGCGTGTAGCTGCAGGGGCTTAGGTGGAGGGGGGATGGAGGATGGAGGATGGAGGGTGGAGGGTGGAGGAGGGGGACTCAGAGAGAAACTCCTACCCATCCAAGTAGCCACGTCCAGTGGGTTTTATCTCAGAGACCATACACTGGCATTGACTCTGTCAGGCTGGCTGTCTGTCTTCACTCTGTTCTTTGCTCTTTCTTTCTTTCTTTCTTTCTTTCTTTCTTTCTTTCTTTCTTTCTTTCTTTCTTTCTTTCTTTCTTTCTTTCTTTCTTTCTCTGTCCGTCCGTGTGTCTGTCTGCCAGTTGTCAGTGCCATCCGTCTGGTTTCTCCACGATAAGAAGTTCTTCTTTAAGCCAGACGAACCAGCACCAGGATACTCCCCCTGCTGGGTAAAGCACCTCTGAGACGGGGGAGGAAATTCACCATGTCCGCGCCATGGAAACATTCCAAATATCACATCATATATGTTACATAAGAGCAGCACTGAGCTGTCACTATGTAAGAAAGTCCTGCTGCTTTAACCTCTGAGGATGACCTGGAGCGAGTGAGAGTGAAGGAGAGAGGAAGGAGAGAGGAAGGAAAGAGGAAAGAAAGAGGAAGGAGAGAAGAAGGAAAGAGGACGGAGAGGGGAAGGAAAGAGGAAGGAGAGAGGAGGGAGAGAGGAGGGAGAGAGGAGGGAAAGAGGAGGGAGAGAGGAGGGAGAGAGGAGGGAAAGAGGAAGGAGAGAGGAGGGAGAGAGGAAGGAGAGAGGAGGGAGAGAGGAAGGAAAGAGGAAGGAGAGAGGAGGGAGAGAGGAAGGAGAGAGGTGAAAAAAGAAAAACAAACATCTTCAAGTTTGAGCTGATGGGATAAAAATAATAAAGTTTGTCCAGGTTTTAGACAGTCTGTTGAAAAATGTCACTTGAAAAATGATTGTGGAGAGGAAACATTTAAAATCATAAAATGACAAAATAAGTTGAAGCAGAGGCCGTGACGTGTCCCTGTAATGAGCTCGTGCATCCAGAGGCGATGCTCTGAAGCCACAGATCGATAGCAGAGGAGATGGCTTTGACAAGGTTGACTCACTAAGGTTAAGACAATCACAGCATTTTTCAATCTGCAGGCCAGAGCTCGCTGATCTTTACAATCAAACAGGGACTCCTGTGCTCCTCCACACTTCTTTCTTATTGAAGCCTTGTTTCACTTTTCTCCCTCACTCGAACTCTCGTCAAAATTGTTTTTTCTGACTCACTCTCTGCACGACTGAGGAATCCTTTAGACCGCCACGGTCACCAAATAAAATGCAGCGTGTTCTTTCTTTGTTTCTCTCTGTCCTGCCATTTACACTTAACTGATCAGGTCTCTATCAGGACGACGGTGCTGCTGCCAAAACTGAAATCTCATCTCATCACTGGAGAAAGAATCATATCACGCTGCCTTAATGAGATTACCAATCGATGAACAATCACCCAAACAATCACTCAAAAGCCTCGACTTCAAATTACAATGATCTTCTCTCTCCTGATGGAAACCTGTCAGTGTTACCATTTTCTTCTAAGAAAACTATTCTTGAACCACATTTATCACATAAATCATCCCTGGAAGCATCTGAACAACTGCTGGATGGATTGTTATGAATATATTTTCATGTAGAACAGCGTCAGCGTCCTCTTCACTCTCTTCTCCTCTGCCATTATGTCCATAGTAGCTGCTGATTGCTGGGCCTGAACACCTCCTCTTCTTCTTCCTGGTAGTCCAGTGGCTGTGGTACAAACACGAATACTCCTTCATGCCATACCTTACTACCCCTCTAGACCACTGCGCTCTCAGAATGCTGGGTTCCTTGTGGTTCCTATAGTTTCCAAAAGTAGATTTGGAGCCAGAGCTTTCAGCTATCAAGCTCCTCTTCTGTGGAACAAACTACCTTTCTGGGTTTCAGGAGGCAGGCACGGTGCTGCCATAGGACTAGCCTGCTGGGGGACTCTCAACCCCCCCGTCTCTTTCTGGGTTATGCCTAGTCAGGCACAGTATTGGTTGAAGATGCAGTCACATCTCCCTTTACTGAAAACTCTGTCTCTTGCATCCATTGCACGTCTGTCCGTCCTGGGAGAGGGATCCCTCCTCTGTGGCTCTTCCTGAGGTTTCTTCCACATGTTTTCCCTGTTAAAGGTTTTTGTGGGCAAGTTTTTCCTCACTGGAACCGAGGGTCTAAGGACAGAGGGTGTCACTCCCTGTACAGACTGTGAAGCCTCTGCGGATAAATGTGTCTGTGACTTTGTACAAATAAAATCTGATTTGATTTGAATAAACAGATTTATGATAAATCCAAACAATGAGACCAAGATGTTTTCAGAAGATGCCACCCATTCATCACTGACCATCTTTTAATGTTCATTTCTGTCAAACATATTCTGTTTTTACATTTTCATGGCATCGTGTGAAAAAACAGAGATTGCCAAAGTGAAGCAGGCTTGGCGTCACCCACCACCTCCTCGCTGTAATTTTCTTCCCCATCAACATTTTTTTTAACGCCTTGGTGATTTGCAAGCTCCTCTCTGCAGCAATGCAGAGCTAAGGCAGCGATGATTTAAGGCTTCATCGATTATCATGAAATGAAAAGCACTCCAAGAAAAGAAGGTACCAAACGGACGCTCTGCAGTCATTGACAGGATTATTTCAAGTTGGTAATATATTGGTGAGAAGAGGAGGTCCTAATTTATGAGCTCCATTAAAAAAAGTTCATTTATTTTTATTTATTTTATTTTCATTTATTTATTTAAATGATTGGGAAATCCCCCTCTTCTTCTTCTCCGTGGTCATTAGCTAACAGCAGCTACAGTTGGCAGCAGTTTACTTTTATCTGTTAGTTTAGAGATGAAAGAACGCGTCGAACGTGTCGATCTGTCCATCATCTTGAAGCACATTTGGAAAACTAAACTCCACTTTTCTCCAGACACAGTGCCATCTAGTGCTTCAGTGTGAAGATCGTCTTTTCCACGAAAGATGAATATGCCGAGTTCAAGTTGATCCTCGTGCCGCCAGTTTAACAGACAGAGTGAATTCATACAGTGACACAGACCGAATACGACATCTTAACAATGTTTTATGGTCTCACCCTCTGGTCAATGTATTCATCTACACTGTGTGTTTGTCAGGTCTGTTTCTGACTGCTGCTTCCTCTTAATCATACAGTGAAGAATGCACATTGCTTTCGGAGAGAGAACAGAGCGAGAGGAAGAGAGAAGCAGTGAAGGATGGAGGTGGAAAAAAGAGATGGCATCAAGAGAGAAAGAGATTGGTGGTGTCGTCAGAGAAGAAGAGGAATGATCTCGAGAACTCTGTCTGATTTCTCGCCCAGAGAAGCACACAAAGCCAACCACTGCAAACACCTGCAGATTTTTATTTTCCATGCATTTGTTATCAGGCATGTGTTTTATACGCTGGTCCTATAATGGTGCGGTAAATCACAGCTGACAAGTCAGGAACAGTCGCAGGCCCACCACTCCTTAGAAGGGAAGACGAATGATGGTGGGAAAAGCAGCTGAGTTATTAAAAGCTGAGATGTCAGAGTGGAATCAGAGACTGAGAAATACTCTAAGTGTCTGAAAACGAGTGGTGATGGTGGTGATGATATGTTAATACAATCTCGTATAACGCTTTCCTTGATTAAGTTAACCCTCTAGACCCCACAGAGATGTTTGTGTTGTAGATAAGTTCAGAGCGTCTTCTGGAAGCTGTCGGGTTGTGTTGTGAGGGAGATCCTGAGCCGCCGTGCAGAGAGACAAAGTGAGGTCGTTGCAAAAGGTTGCAAAAATGATTCAGTGCAGTGGGAACGTCATTAAACACTTCATGCCGTCCCCGTCGACACAAACGGACTCAAGGCTTCTTGTTGTGTTGGTCCAAAGGTTCGTAAACCTGCTGACAAGAGTCAGAGGTGACCTCCACGATCACGAGCAGGTGAAGAACATTATATGTACATATCTATAAAACACTGTTGTCCTCTCTTCTTTTGCTTTTGTGGTCTAAAAGACTGAATGAAGCCAGCCCTGTGTGTGTGTGTAGATTTGTTCTGTGCAATGCTAAATTTCCATCTTTGGCTCATCTGAATGTGTTTTTAATTATCTGCCCTCGACAGGCTGTGGGGAGCCAGTGAGAGAGACACAGACTAATTCAGGCTGTATAAGAGGACGTGCATTAATGTTTGACTGGCTGGCAAAATTCAAATTAATTCCAGAGGACTCAATTTGGTTGGTTCCTCTCTCTGGAGCCTCAGGCACAATCCAGCTGCACTGTTAGAAACTTTCAGATTTTTGGGCTGCGGCTGTCAGAAAGTCTCAGTGATCATGAAGAGGACTTCAGTGCACAATCCTTAATACGCCTCAGCGGCGGCGGCCTGTGGTTTGTCGAGATACACAGAGCCTTCGTGTTCTTCATCGTCTCCTTTTGTACCTCGATCCGTTACAAAGACAGTTTCTGACCTTTCCTGATCTTCTATGCTGCTAATCTGTTATCCAGAGTCAAACAGAAAGAAACCCTGTGAGTCTTTTTTATCATTTCAAATCACACTAGAGGGGCCTTTCAAATCTGTAAAGCTCGACAATAAAACAGCAGAAGACACAAACACATCCGAGTATGAAATCTTCTCCTTCACTTCATTAAGTCTCTGCTCACATCTGAAGGCAGCGGGACACATCTGCTGCGACTTTGAGGAGCGTTTAAGATGTGAGACGCAGCAGAATGGAGACAGAAATAGCATCAGATTGATGTGATCATATAAACAGCTTCGCCAACTTATTTTGAATTATTTATTTTTTTATCGTCATTATGCTAATTAACTGTTAAAGGACGGCTCCATCTGTCTCTGGCGTGCCGTGTGTTCAGATTGTGCCGCTCGGCGCCAACATGAAGAAGCTGTTTCCTTCTTCTTCCACACGCTTCAGGACGTGAAGCTCCACACACCAGGCTCACCAAACTAACCAAACTAATTTTACTGACTAGTCCAGCAGCACTCAGCCCGGCTCGCGTCTGTCTTTCAGCCTTAATTTCACCAGCAGCAGTTACACAACGCTGCTTTGAATCTCTGTAGTGTCTCTCGATGTAGGAATGATGAGTCGTTCACAGTCTTCGTCTTCCTCATCCGTCTCACTCTCCGTTTCTTTCTCAGAGACACATCGGTGTGAAGAAATGTTTCCAGCGAGCCAGGCAGTGAAGCCTGACAATGTGACGTTCCTCTACGGAGAGCGAGACAAAGAAACAGAGGAGGACGATCAAAGCGAGCAGAAGGAAAGTAAAAGGAGAGATACATAAAGAGATCAGCATCAAAGCTCTGCAGCCGTCTGTGTGTCGCCATGATCGCACTCAATAAACAAGCTCTTTATAAAATGTGTCTTTCACTTGGCATGTTTGAAGTCATTTAACTTTATACTCAATCGATAAAAGCAGTATAAGGCGGCATAAACAAATCTCCAGTCAATAAAAGTGTGTTTGCAGGTATTCAGGAGCTTTCTGTACGTGTTGTGGCCTCGTGGATTCGCTGAGACAAACAGGAGAAAGCGTGCGTGTGTTTTCACAGACGTGGAGAATCGATGATGAATTCACGATGTGCCGCTGGGATTGTTTTCACCGTGTGTGTCCTCACTTTAAATATGTTCATCTTTAGGTTGATACCAAGTTTGCAAACTTAAACTTTTTCTTTCACTCAACATCAGGAGGTCATTTTTACATTTACAGAGGAAACCGGGTGGAAACCCGCCAAAATAAAATCATAAATGTCAATGTAATGATGTATATTATTGGTTCTGGTTATTGGTGGTTACTGGCTACAACTGGACCAGAGATCAGGACCAAGGTGTTTTAAATCACTTACATGACAGGCGGTGCTGTGCTGAAGCTATCAGAGACTTCATGAAGGTTTGGATCATCACATGACTCCTCATGTCACAGTTAGAAATGTCGATGTTCGTCTTTTTACACCTTTCAGACACATTTCCTCTTTTCATCTGCGTTTCATTCACTTCATTTTATACGACCTGATACAAACTTTGACATAAATTGTGCAGAAACAAGAAAATCGCTCACTACTCCGCTTGTTAAATTTGTGAAAGTCACCTGATGTGTGTGTGTGTGTGTGTGTGTATTAAGACTACATATACTGTAGTCCTGGGAAGCAATTCAGTCAGGCTGTCTGTTTGCATTTCTCACCTTGCACAGCACACACACATTTTCAGGCCCATTTTTCCTCGATAAAGTCTGGCGGCCTGCTGAAGGTTGCAGCACTGAAAGGTGCCGATTACTGTCCTCATTTTCACTGCAGCATATAAACTGATTCTGCTGCCGCGGTGATGGAACATTTGGCGTTATTAACTTTTTTAACCCCTTTAAAATGAGCTGGGAAGGCAAAGAAGGATGCAAACTTTTTCACTCAGCGTGTGACCTGGAGGGAGAGGCTGGCGGATTTCTGGAGGTTCAGCAGCAGACAGACCTGCTAACTGTGGACAAACACTTGTGATATTTTTAGGCCAGTATCACATTGAGCTGTGCCCATTTGGAACGACTCAGCACCCTCCAGTATATATCCAATGCCAACACTGAGTGCAAGCACAGGAAGTAGTCCTTTATGTAGAGTGTTGGGTTTATAATTCTTGGCCTTTTTGCCGTGTGCAGACACAGTACATACATTTCCATCAGATGGTCGACGCTCAAACATCGACGCTCTTTTCTGGAGGTACTGTTTCCCTGCATGGTGCAGTCATGTCTTTGCCGCAGTGACAGCTAACAGGATAAGATTTCAACATGGGACTCTAACTCTAATGTTCATTTACACTCTCGTGCTCGTGACCAAGCGTCTGCATTTGTTGACCTGGAAGGAGAACGAGCTGAAGAGTTGGTTATGCTCGGAAAAAGTTTGTACAACGTGACGTCACAAGAAAAAGCAGCCGATGTGACGATGGATGTCTCTCCTGGATGGAAGCTGCACATACCCGACTGTAAAGTGAATGTAAAGGAGTTTCTGACGCTGATGGACCGTCTAATAAGCTTCTTCATGATGTAACATCCTGTTCAAACAGAGAGAAGAAGAAGGATGGAATACAGAAATGTGGTACTCCTCACAATAAATGAAGATTCTCTGTAGCTCGATGTTCTCTGCGGTTGATAATACCTCTGAAGTGCTGATGGGGCCGAGTGAAGCCGGCGGGGTTAAGCTTCCCTTGGCCCTGTCTCGCTGAGACTGGAGGTGAAGTCGTAAATTATTGAGAGGCGTTGCAGGTTCAGGTGTAAGTGCCGTGTCAGCGTACTGCAGGTGTGATCACTGCTGATTGGGTACTTGAGTTACATTATTGATAGACAAGATTACACAGACACGGATGACATACCTGCTCTGAACCACGAGCACTTCTTCTTCTGCATTATGCATCTCATTCACCTCAGTGCAGCGCGCGGACGGCACAGCGTGTGCATCGGCACACTGGATCAAACGAAGCGGCTCATAATTTGATACGTGCTTTCAAGTTTCCCGTGAAACTTTATCCCCTTGATGTCGACTGATGTGCAGCACATCAACAAGACTCACATCTGGTGAACAGATAACCTTCAGCAGCGTGCTCATTTCCAAGTTTTAGCAAGTTTCTATTAGTCCTCATCAAATCCATTACATCCACTGGGCTTGTTTCTGAGTCTATCATTACTGTAAAATTGTGACGCTACATTAGAGCTCTCGAAGTTTCCTCTCTCCCTCGCCATTAACGGCGTGGAAGCCGATTGATACGCTCGCGCGGTCATAATCCTCCCAGCTCGGCCGCCTCTTCTGAGAATTCTGCTGAAAAACAAATTAAAAGTCGACGTCTGACTGCGCAGCTGGAAAAATCCTGTGATAATGCTGCTTTTCTTTATTTTCCATCATTCCATGGTGTCGTCTCCATCTTCTCTCCCATTTCCAAACCTGCCTCCACCTCCTCCTCTTTACTCCCTCACCTCCATTCTTTCTTTCTCTTTACAGGGTGTCCTTCCTCCTCCTCTTCATCTGTCTTTGATACTGGATCCTCTCTTGACCTTAATCACCGTCCTTGTCCCCCTCGCATCAGACTCGCCATCACACTGCTAAAATAAATAAATATGGTGAAACCTTTCTAATATTTTTATTCCATATGAAATGTCTGCAGATTTTATGGTAAACAAACAGAAACAGAAGAAAATAAAGGCATTATATATTACAGTGTTATATATATAGCATGTGTTCTGTAAAATGACAAAATTAAAAATATCTTTTACCGTTCTGTACTGATCTACAGACATCGTTTCCCTCCCTTCAGTGACTGCCTCACTTCCACAATCCTTCTGTATTTGTGAGAAACAGAATCCGGTTCTGATACCGACCCAACCCCCCCACCCGCCGCCGCCATCAGCTGAGACTCTGAAAGACAAACAGTGGGAAAGAGACGTGGAGACGTGAAGTCTTCAGAGTGAGAGATAATCTCTGCTCCTTGTACAGTATATCCTCTTCAGTCAATAAGCTCTCCCTTTTCTCCTTGTGGAGAGAAAGCTTTACAGCCACCTCCTCCTCCTCCTCCTCCTCCTCCACCCCAGACTCTTATCTTTTCCTCCCTCCTCCCTCTCTGACTGTCTTCACCCAGTTTTTGGTATTCCAGGCACGCTGCATTCAGCAGGTGGAGCAATAGCTTTGCTGCTGCCACCTCTCGCCCCCTCTCTCCCAGACAGCCATCGATTTCCTATTGATGTGCCAGCAAGAAGGGGGGAGGGAGGGAGGTGAGGGGATGGAGTGGGAGTTAGATGCGAGGTAGTGCAGGTGGAGGGAAGGGGTGGAGGAGGCAGGGTGAAGCCTGTGAGTGGAGGTTAAATCAACAAATACACATCTGTACTTCAATCAGGAGGTCTTTATTCTAATGAGGTCGATTATTATTCACTGACCATCATCAAGACTGACAGAAGTATGTGGACACCTGCAGATTACAGATGAGCTGATCTGATCCTGGAACAGCCTGAAATGAAGAGTCAGTCTCCATAAGTCCCCATGTTCAAAAGTCCCACTTCACAGCCTGGTCCAAAAAGGTGCTTTATTTTGAAAATTCAGCAAAGGTGCTCGGTGCTGCTCGGTACGGCGGGTCACAGCTTTCACAGCGCTTCTCGTGGGATCGCAGTTTAAAACATGTCGCAGCAGATGATGCATGTCATGGTGCTTTAATATGAGCTGATGAATATGAAATCTGCCTGAGGCAGCCAATCATTCAGGGCTTACTCTCTAAAGTTACCTTCCACCCGGTGACGTTCGTTAGAAGGCTGCAGACTGTTGACTCAGGCCTTCCATCCTCTGGTTGGACTCGGCGCCGGCCGCAGTTTTCACCTTGGACGTTGTTCACCAACGCGCAGATGCATGCTCTAAACGCACACAGACAGATCAAACGTTTGCGTATCTGAAGGGGTCGTGAATCATATCACACAATAATTCAGAAACATTCAAACTCTGATCAGGGATCCATAATAAAGGCATTCAGAGCACAAAGCAGACAGAAACAGAAAACAGCACCACAGATGCTTACAGAAGGTTTCTTGCTCTGCTCTTGGCACCATGCTGTGTCCATAATGAAGTCTGATTGCTGCTATTGACTGGCAGTGATAGGGCAGTGTCTGCTCTTTTTGAAGCTGCTGCCGGCTCTTCATTTCTGACTCTTCTGACTTTCATTTTTGTGCTTCTCTCACTGTGATTAGTGTTTTCTGTATTAATCTCTTCTGTGATGTTAACCCTCTGGACCTCGTAGCCCGTGGTCATTTTAAAATTCATTCAGTTTTTTTTTTTTCCATTTTCTTCCCCGTTAAAGGCTTTCCGAGGACTTTTTCCTTGAGCTCACTCCAGACGTCCTCACCCTGTCGCTAAGGCTGAGCTCGGCCAGCCTGTGGTCATTTTGAAGGCTCGTATCTGCGGTCACTACTCAAAGCTCCTGACGTTAGACGAGGGTCGGAAGGAAGATCAGAAAATCAAGACTTTCACCTTCAGGCTCAGCTCCCTCTGAACCACATTGATCTGCTACTACGTCCACATTACTGCTGACGCGGCACTGATCTCCTGGTCCATTTTCCCATCACTCGTGAACAAGACCACCAGATAATTAGATCACTTGGAGCAGCAGCTTTTTCCTAACGTAGGTGAGGAGTCCACTGTTTTTTAAGCTGAGAACCTCAGTGGACAGGATGAGGGGGTGCTGACCCTGTCCACTTCCCTGTGTTGAAGGCCATGGTCTGATGAAGCCAACGGAACCACATCATCTGCAAACGGAGAGATGCAGTTCTGTGCCTTGACATCTCATCATCACATCATCACAGAACCTCTGCTCCTTCACACTGAGAGAAGCCAGCTGAGGCAGCTAATCGAGTGTCTGATTAGGATGATTCCCGGGCACCTTTCCTTTCTTTGGAGGTTTTCTGAGCACGTCCAGCTGGTGGGAAAGCCCGGGGCAGACCCAGAACTCTCTGGAGGGACGATAAAGCTATCTGTCCTGGGAACGTTTTGGGATCCCCAGGAGGAGGTGGAACGAGGGGGGAGGTCTGGGACCCTGACCATGGACAAGTTGAAGGATGTGGATGAAAGTTTTTCCTGACCTGGATCCAGGGTCCAATGACAGAGTGTGTATTAGTGTTGATATATTTTTAGATATTAACCATTAGAATGTGATCGCAGGTTATGTAATACTGTAAAGACACATTATAACAATGACAGGAAGGAACAGAAACTCCATGTGTGTATCATTTCACCGACATCTTCTGCAACACAACAACCCGCCTTTCTTCACACGTTCCACGTTTGGGGAAAACACACACCACATTTAGCTCCGGTCATTCGATGTGGCGTATGAGATCACACTTGGCTTGAATGTCACAAACCTGCTGCTGCCAATCACGCAGTTTCACGCCTCCTCAACACACGTCTGTTTGTACGTGTGTACACTGCCAACACTGGACTGTAAATGTACACCTACCAAATGTGGACCTTCTGTTTCTGCGCTGAGGCACAGCACTGTGCAGCCACACATGCCTGTCATGGTCTTTCACAGTAATATTCCAACCGTGTAAAAATAAAATAATATGTTTGACTTCATCTCTAAGTTAGAACGGTGTTTTAGAGAGAGATGTATGTTTTTACACTTGAATGTATCCTGTGACCTTTTAAACTTTTTTTTACTTTACTTACTTTCTGAAAACTTTAAAAAAAATATTTGTTGATGTCTGTTTTACTTGATTTTTGTTTGCAGTTCTACAGATCCCACAGCTTCATGTGTGAAACTAATGATGGAGCAGAGGTGATGGAGACCACGAAATACAGAAGTCACCCTAATATTTAACATTTTTGATGACGTATGGGGTCTATACGTAAATATATTCAATATATTTCCTGACTAAAGAGACATCAAACTTCACCGGTACACCTCGATTTCTCCAAGAAGGTCCACCCTCAGCGTGACTTCAGGTTTCAGCAGTGCACTGTTTTGTTAACTCATATTTGGTAATTCTTCATTGGTGTGTGTTTCTACCATGACGAAGTCTTTTGATTGTTTGATTTTCTGTCAGAAACAGACCTGCTGTGTGTTCTCCACAGAGCATAGAGCTGCTCCTGGGACGATCTTAAGCGCTGACCCATTCATTGACGTGGTCATGTTTTTTCCAGAATTGATCAAGACAAAGAATCAGCCTGGTTTGTTTCTACATGAGTCATAATCTGTCACCAAATACTCTTAGCAAAGGAGCAGTTACCTTGCATGTTCTATTAATGGAAACGTGAGTGTGAAGCAACCACAATTATTTACTGCTCATCACTTCCAACCAACAGAGAAAAGGTGCGGCCAGCCCCTGCAAGGCAAAACTCCTAAAGCAACAACTTCCTGTTGTTTGTAAGTTAATTAAAGAGAAGCATGCATGATGGATTCACATGTCAGTTTTGTTGTTGCACTAACTATTTTTGCGGGACTTTCCCAGCTGAGGTCACTTTCCATCCCATCAAATCATTGTAAGGAGCAGATACAAAACCTTAAAAATAAAGTCCCGAGAACCAGAAATATACATCATTACATTGATATCCATGATTTTATTTTGGTGAGATTCCACCTGGTTTCCTTTGTCCATCTAAAAACAATCTAAAATCAGAGGGACGTGCCCGCCTCTCACTGCCCAGACGGAGGCTGTTTTCTGAGAGTTCAACGAAGAGTCTGCAGGGAGGGCTAGCCAAGTGACTTCAACCACTCATGGGGCATCACCTGAAACACCCGAATGAACCCAATCTAGAAACTGTGAGACTTCTGTGTGAACTTTGTGATGCATAGTTAATCTCAAAGTCAAACAGCTGAAAGTCAGTGTTAAATGGCTCTGCTGTTTAAGGGCACCTAGTATACAGCTCAGTATAATTTAAACCAGGTTTAAAACAAGATCAGGTGAAGATTAAGATGTTATAGAGGAAAGCAGGTGGACACTAAGATTGTGATTGTGATAAACGTACCATCAGTGTGTTAGCATTGTTGTTCTACAGGGTTTTTTTTTTTTTTTTGGTTTGTTTGTATCCTGTATATGAAATTAGAGTCGACCTTACCAAATAGTTCTTGGCTTAAACGTAACCAAACTGCAACTGTATAAAATGTGAAAGCTTAATATTCATAAAACTGAAGCTAGAGGGGAACCTACAGCTTTCAACAGTTTAGACCACCGCGTCTATGGACAGCCTCACAGAGCTGCAGCATGAGAGTCTAGTTAAAGATCTCACAAAGCAAAGTGTATTTAAATCTTTGGGAGTGTCTGTAGTAAAGTGTATCATCCATTTTAACTGTCAAGTGTCTGTATTACATCGCCCTGATCTGTCTGCTCCAAGCTCAGTTTTACAGCATCAGCTGTTTCCCATCACATTACTGCAGCCGCTGTCACTTTTGATGACATGAGAGCAGCAGGAATTTCCAATGAAGATAATAGAAAGCCAAAACATAAATGCATTAGATTAACTGATGACCTAAATATCTAAGTAGCACTGATTATGTAAAAACAACATACTGAAAGGGATTCATCTAAGTGGCAGTATTTAAAATGTCACAACAGAAGCTACGATTGATGCACCTGAATTAACTTTACATGTTTGTTTCCTGATTTAAAAAAGATTTAGAACCTGAGACACAGGTTGCTGCCTGAGACACGGCAGGAAGCTAAGACATAATACTGCAACGAGGACCCAGCTGTTGGAGAAATTGCTGGTCAAAGGTCAATGGTGAGGTCAGGAAGGAAGAAAGTGTTCAGGAGCCTCTGATGTCTTATGCTGTCATGTTTATTGACATGTCCACATGTTTATTGGCCAAAGGGAATTAGAGACACACTCAAAGTTCATCAGAAGTGCCTGAGTCGGTCTCACATTCTGCCCAACTCATGCTGATGGTCAGACTTTAAACCCCACGATAAGACCACAAATACTATACATCAACGGCGAGCTGTCTATTATGTCTAAGAAGGCAGCAATAGGTCTCTTCGACCCTGGCCCCCACAGTGTTGAGATAGACTGGCACCTACTGTTCCCAGTCAAAGCCAAACAACTAATACTGCCGAGGACCTCATGCCCACACGTGACCTTGTGTAAGCTAAGGATAGAAAATTCCAGAACGCCAGCATGTTATTAAGTAATTGGCATAGTGTTAAGAATTGACTGTGTGATGATGGCTTCCGTGAATATGACACAGACTTGACAGAAATCTAACCTTAGAAATTAGGCCACCGAGAAAACCACACCAATCTGGCCACTCTTCAAATGTCACAATGAAGCAGCCTCTGTCTGTGCAGTGAGAGCTGGTCCTTCTGTTTACATGGTTATTATGTGAAAATGCATTGTCTTCGCCTCTTTCCACTCTGCACAGTAGGTTGTTGTTGTAGCTCTCAGTATTTTAAATGGTTAAGCTTTGACCCATACAGTGACGGTTAAGCTCTTATTCAGGCAGAACAAGCAGAGGTTCAGTGTTTTTGGATTGTCATAAAATCAGGTATCTCTCATTTCTCACTGCTCCTCTCTTTGCTCTTAAAAAGGCTGTGCAGAAAAATGAGATGGCAGGAAACCACATTGAATGGTAAATACCAACTACTGCATGACAGGTAACTGAGATAGCTGAGAGAGGTGTTATAATAGATTACGTTCTGGATGCTCATGATCGAGCTGGTGGGTGTTTCTCAACATGTGCTGCACCCATCTCTGTGTGAAAGTGACATTCAACTTTTAATGGACAAAAACAGACAGTTTCTTTTCTTTTTTTGTAGTAGAGGTGGATCATAATGTGCATGTGAGTGCAGGTCTCTAATAGAAAAACAACAAGCTTTTTGTAGCATCTCTCTGATTACCCATCAAATGTTGAGTCGAGCAATGCCCTCAGTCTGATGCCAACAGGTAACATGAAGCCAATCTGGGAAATCATTTCTGTAACCTATTTTCTGATGTCACATGAATGTCAGGTATCAGCTTCATATTCACACAGCCAGACGATCAAACCTTTGCCAATCACATGACTACAAACTGGGTCACAAGCATCAGCATTACAGGGCATTTATGGTTTGGCTTCCTGTCAGCAAACAAGACAACAATTCTGGATACTCAGAGTAGCCTCGTAATAAATGACCTAGTTACCTAGATTGGCTGACGGGCACCTACCTTAAGCTGCCTGCCGCTGAACTAAATGCACTGACCCCTTGAAGAACTTTGTCCTCTGGCTTTATACACAAACCTTACAATAAGACAAACTAGTGTTAGCATCAATCAGTTAACCCATCCATATTTTAAAATGTGTAGAAGCATGTACAAAAATGTTGCTCACCAAAACTTCACCCCACAGGGGTACCACTGTTTTCTGTTTGGTCCATCATTCTTCTTCAGCTCTTGACACTGGTGGAAAGACTGCGCACGAAGAATTTGATAAAAATATTGTCATCTGAGATTTTCTCCTTAAAAAGTATTTAGTGTTGTATTTTTGCAAGTTTCATTACTCGTTTGTTAAATTCTCAGTTATTTTCCATTTAAGGTGGTAAAAATGTACAAGGGTTTGCTCAACGTGATTACTGTGATTCATTCATTCACAACTTCTGAACAGGGATCCATACCCACAAAAGGAAGAACAATGTAACCATGAATGAGAAGATTCCTCACAGGATTTTCTGATGTGTTACTGTAGCATCTCGTCTACAAACAAAACCCTCCATGTAGTTACAGTTCATTTTGGGTCATTATGGGTAACTTTGGTGAAACATGGTTTTGCAATGAAAATTTCACATGTGAACCTGACTGTAAAACTTTGATGTCTCTAAAGTGTGTATGCATAAATATGCAAATGTATAACACACATGTATTTAATTTGTGATGTATGTGCATAAATATTATCCCCATTCTGTGTGGGCAAAGTTAACAAACAATAGTCAATAAGTATTAATAAGTTGTGTTACATCAGTTTCCCTTGGCTGTATTCTTCTTGTTTATCCAAGGGCATTCTGAGTACTACTCTGACCTATTTATGAAATCACAAAGATATCTTGGACAGATGGCAAGAAGCAGAGGCATTAACTTCCTTGTTTTAAAATTGTTACTGGCATTCCCGTGTATCATCTTTCTGGCTATTTGGTCACGTGACAGACTATACTTGACCTACATATGATGAAACATGTATGAAATTAATCTGCAGACATTCAAGATGAGAAAACACTTTTCCACTGAAGTCAAATTTTGACCCAAACTTTGGTTATGCTGTGAGTAGCCGAATATGTCTTCAGCCTTTGGAGCAAAACATGGTCATGTTGCAGATGCATTGCTGCAGCTTTCAGCATGTTGTGATTGGTACTAAGCAGCCAGGTGTACAACAACAAACCTACCTTTCTGGTCAATGTCACAATTTGGCAACAGGAGTATCAGTGTTACATGTTTTTACATGATTCCTGTTAAAGTCTTGACAGTAGTGAAAAGGTTGCACATTGTGTTTTTCCCCCTAAGTATTAAACCATGTTCATATACATTTGTAGCAGTTTAGATATTTTACCAAATTCATAATTAAGGAATTGAACACAGAAATGTTTCCTCACAGCTGTGTGACCTGTTGCAGGGATTTTTTTCTTAATTAAAACACACAGTGGTTCTGGTAACTGAGCTGAAAGTTATGAGGAACATCATTGTCACGTGACAAAGAGTTAGTATTTTCTGACAACACACAGATCTGTTGTTTGGTATGAGGAAGCACATGCACGTGTTGATTCAAACGCGTGAACACGCCCACAGATGAAGACGTGTCGTCACTATTTCCTCCTCACAAGCGTATAAAATGCAGCACCTGCAGTCAGTGAAGGCAGTCTCCTCACAGGTTAGACACTCGCTCGTCAGACAACATGTGGACCTTCATTGCAGCTTTCGTCCTTCTGACAGGTAAGAACGTCCACCTCTTATTTGTAAGTGACACTACAGAAGGTGAGAGTGAATCACCTGAAAATGCTGCCAGCAGCACTTGTGCTTCAGCTGTTGTTGGTAATATGTTGATGCTGACGTTGATTATTAATCCATTTAACCTCATGTTGTTTGCAGCTGGACACAGAGCAGAGGAATATGTCAATAATTTGGGAGGCACTTTGTTTGCTCTTTGTCCAGACAACCAGGCTGTGTCTCAGATTACAAGGTGAGTTACACATGAAGATGAAATGTACAACTTCTACATATCTACCTTTTTATTACTGACGATCATACCTTTAAGCTGTATATTTCTCTGGGCCTTCTGATCCTTCTATTAAATCTTCTTTGATTTATGTCAAAGCTACCACAGTCCCACTTACAACGATCGCCAATGGAAGATTGAATGCAAAGCTTTCGAGACAACCACAGATTGCTCCTGGACAGGTTTCCACAACTTATATGAGACAGAACTCAACTTCAATTGTCCGGCCAATCAAGTGATTACTGGGATCTTCAGTTATTTCAGCTTTGAACATGGAGGCAGAAGGTTGGTAGCTTGTTGAAATGATGCATAAATACTGTATTGTAAATATGTCTGAATGTGAATTTAAATAATATATGAGCACAGTTAGATTTAGTATATACTTTTGAATTAGTAAATACTGAATGCATCATTATAAAGCATGTTTCTCAGTTGACTACTCATTAGTATACTGTTATAATCACAGTTATAAATGTTTTACTCTTCTGTACTAATGGTTGGTGAGTGTGTTAGTAGATGTTTTATAAAAAAAAAAATTCCACTTCCAATGGATGACTTCCAAACAGTTATTAATGTAGGGATTCATCCAAAGTACTCACTATTAATTAAGTATGTTGTGTGAGCTCATCCAAAGTGACCACTATGCTGTATAAAGCATTTAAAGCAAGATTTAAAGGCTGGAATTTAAAGGCGCATGACAGCATTTGAGAACTGGTGTCACTGCCCCCTACGGTCATATCATGGTACTTATTTAAATGTTAAACTTCCAGTGTTTTGGTATAAAGGTCTGCTTGATGTGATCTTGTTTCAGGTGGAAATTCAGGTGCTGCTCTGCTCCAAAGTTGATCACATTTGAATGCCGGGACACCCCAAAGGTCAACTACTGGGAAGAAGACTTTATCTGGCACATCCCTGGAGAGAACTTCCTGACAGGCGTCCATACCCACACCAAGAATAACAATGGGTAAGTGTACTGACAGTGGATGGTCACGTGGTCATATTCCTACTTCCAACAGTTATTCATCTTAAGTCGTAACATTTATTTTGTGCACTGCTGCCAATCAAGTAGGACTTAAATTGATGAAGTCAGCAAATACTGACATTGTCTTTCATTGACAGAGATCATCGCTGGAGTTTCAGTTACTGCAGAGGAACAACAGAAGGTGAGTTTCATTGTACTTTGTTGCCTGAGGCTGCCAATAATTAATCGTGGACAAAGATTAACATTTATTTTTTTGCTCACCTTTTATTTCACTTAATCTTTTTCTATCTCTTTTTTAGACCCTCAGACAGTCAGTTCACAAATCCTTGCTGCAAACAAACCAATAGAAAGCAAGTTAACTGAGGGAGATGTTGCTGTCCCAAATACAAGAGCTGCAAGAATCTGTGATCACTGCAGATGGCCAAAGTCAAGTCAGATAGTCCAAGTGCCGTATGCCATAACTGAGTCCTTCTCCAGCTCCGACAAGAGCAAGATTGACGCAGCTATCAATGTCTTCCACTTGAGCACCTGCATCCGGTTTGTTCCACACACAGGTCAGACCAACTACATCAGCATTGTGAAAGGTCAAGGATGTTGGTCGTATGTTGGACAAATCGGAGGGGCTCAACAGTTATCACTAGGTAATGGATGCATTCATAATGGCATCATTCAGCATGAACTCGTTCACTCTCTCGGCTTCTGGCATGAGCAAAGTAGAACTGACAGGGACATTTACGTCAAGATCAACTATGAAAATGTCTGGGATGCACATGTAAATAACTTCCACCAGCATGAGACAAACAACCTCAATGTACCATATGACTACGGCTCTGTGATGCATTATGGACCAAAGGACTTCTCCAAGAATGGACAGGATACCATCACTCCCCTCGATGCCTCAGCAGTGATCGGCCAGAGGGCAGGCATGTCAGACAATGACATTCTGAAGCTCAACAAGCTTTATGGCTGCAGTAAGTATATGAAGAAAGTACATTAATAAATGAACAATGTATGAGATTTACAAAAGAACAAATTTGGTTTACGAGTCTCACACGGAACAGCTAACTTTGTGAGATCTTTTCTGGTGTCTGTAACTCAACCTGTGAACTCATCATTTTTCTTACAGAGGACTACCTTCATAAAAACGGCAACTGGGACAATGAGTTGGACGGCGCTCTGAGTCGCCAGTGTCCTTCTGGCCAGGCTGTATCCGGCATCACAAGGTGAGCATTGAAAATCGATTAACTCTTCATAATAAACTATACCTGGATTTCTCTGTAGATCAGGGTTTGTTTTGAAAGTAATTTATCTTTGTCTGTTCTATGCAACTAAAGGCCATGAACATCATTATCATATCCTTATCTTTATTTTGTGTTAAATATATAAAACGTTCCTAACATGAATATTTGTTTCCACGTTAGTGAGTACAATGCTGAGACAAACGATCGACTCTGGAGCGTTTCCTGCAAGGCTTTCAAGGAAACCAAGAGGTGCCACTGGTCAGATTATGTGAATGACTTTTCACAAGACATCGACTTCTCATGTGGAGAAAACAAAGTGATTGCAGGGGCCCACAGCGAACACAGCAACATCCAGGAGGACAGGAGGTGAGTGCTTTGTTACCTGCATGATTTAAAAGTTAAGAAAGACAGATAACACGATGAACCTCAAAGTCCTGTTGTGTAAATGAACACCTTGTTCTTTAATTTCAGATGGAAGTTTTACTGCTGCGGTGACACTAACTTCGTCACATTCAACTGCAAAAAAACTCCAGTCATCAACTTCTGGCAGGAATACTTCAGCTGGCCAGTCCCCAGCAGCAACTTCCTAACAGGAGTGAAAAGCTCCTTTGACAGTAACACTCAGTAAGTACATTTGTGTCAGTTTATCACAGGCATACATCCATATCACACAATGATTTGTAGAAGCCAACATGTACTAATTATACTGAATAAAGTGGAATCAGCAGTTTGTAAATGTGTTTAAAATGTTCTTGTGTCTCGTTAACAGCGATCGCCGATGGAGCTTCTCATACTGCCAGGGCAAAACTCAGTGAAGCTACCATGCATGAGAAGATTTCTGAAAAGATTTTCTGATGAGTCCCAATAATGCATCAAACTGATTGCTGTAGAATCTGGTCTGCAAACAAAACCCTCACTTTGCTCATTGTGTGTTGATGCAAACGCTCAATGACTTCCTGAAAGTCGTCCCCTGTTGTCACAGAGTGTCCAGCATTGATGGGACTTTGTATGTTCAGCATAGCTTGCAGGGTACATGTGGCACTATTTGGGTTTCATGTTTTTACGATGTTCAATATTTGCATCATGTTGTTGTGCAATGAATTGTTGATCTGGATTAGATCATTGGCTCATCCTGATGAAACATGGTTTTGTGATGAAAGATCTTATACGTGAACCTGACTTGAAAAACTTGACAACGAAATGTGTATATGTATATGTGTAACTGTACAACATTCATTTATGGGTTTATATAGTGATTACTGTGGTGTATGTACATAGATATCAAGACTTTGTATTTGCTCAGCTGTGTATGTGTTTTGTGTTGTTTTATACTGATTTTTAAATAAATTCATCCTGAACTATAATACCTGAGTTCTTTGGTTTAATCCTCTGGATCAATGAATACATTCCTGTGTTCATATGTTAGCTGTCAAACACTGAACATAAACGGCAGTTTACGGAAGTATTCAAGCTAAATTTAAATGCTAGCAGTTTCCATCTAACCAAGTTTTACAAAAAGTCTGACACAAAAAAGAAAACACAATTTGAGCTTTGAGGTTGATGAAGCTCAACATAAATCTGGATTTCCTGTTTACTGTAAAATTTGGTGGTGGAGGGTGAGGTGTCTCGGTCTGTTTTTCAGGGTGTGTGCAAGGCCCCCTTATTCTATCAAAGAGTCATCCTGCAGTTTGGGAAAGACTCATTGCCACTTCAGCATTAATAATCACAACTTTATTTATATAGCACCTTGGAAAAACAGCGTTTACAAAGTACTTGGACAGGCAGGCATGACCAAAATAAGAACCAACAACATTTAAAAGACAATGAAAAACAATTCAAAAGTGAAAAAAGTTGAGCAACACATGAAAAACATAATGATGAATTACATAAAACGACAAAATATAAAACATGAAAAACAAGAAACAATAGAGTAAATGTATTCAAGTTAAAAAGATGACATCACATAAAAACGTGTTTTAAGAAGCAATTTAAAAGAGTTCACTGATGTCCTCAGGCAGCACGTTACTTTGCCTCTGTACACAAAGCGAGGTCTATGAACACATGGTTAGACGAAACTGCACAGTGGCCTGACCTGAAACACTGAACACCTTTGGAAGGAATTTTTATGTTGCTGTTTGCTGCTCAGGAGCTGTTGTAGATTCCTCTTGCTGTAAAATGACATTGTGTTTAAGACAAAGATGGCAGGAGGCCAGAGCATGCCTGACATGTAATTTCCTGTGTGAGTCACGATTCAGGTAGTAATTATTTTATTGACACAGGGTTTAAAATCCTACTCTGCGTAAGTAATGTAACTTGTATTAGTTTGACCTGACATTAGAAAATAGGTCACACACATAGCTTCCCAACAACGTGCATGCTTCGGCTGTTGCCAGCAGGGTCAAAGGAAAGGAATGTGAGCAGTATACTGCCAGAATATCACTAAAGGCTTCAGAAAATCTGTGCAGTCAACATAAAATTGATCTGAAATTCATCTTCAACATACCTGCAGTTTCAGCTTTTACCTTCACCTGATGTGACCTCGTCTTTTGCCTTGAACATGTGCTCTGCACAAAAGAAGCGTTCAGGGATGGTTTCTCTACTTTAGCCATCACTCCTCTTTCCCTATCAGGTAACTTAACAACTGTCAATCACACCAGACTTCAGGTGAACAACTCAGACAACTGTCCCCATTAGTCAGTCACAACTGAATGAGCGTCCTGGGTGAAAGGTGAACTGTCTTCATGGATCTACAGTCCAGTTACTCCAGATTTAACTCTTCTCAAAGGCAGATGACCTGGATGAATGAAAACCCATTTGAATACTGAGCTGCTACTGGATGCATTAGATATAAAATCAATAAAAATGTCATATTGCTGTTTTATCTTTGCAGAACTTGACCAGACGAAGTGATCACAGGTATATAGATGTCCACAACTAGCCTACAGAGTCCAGAAGAGGTGGACTGAAATATCCATTTGGGTGCATGGAACAACAATTATGCATAAGTCAATTAGTGCCCTCAATCTGATGCCAACAGGTAACATGAAGCCAATCTGGGAAATCATTTCTGTAACCTATTTTCTGATGTCACATGAATGTCAGGTATCAGCTTCATATTCACACAGCCAGACGATCAAACCTTTGCCAATCACATGACTACAAACTGGGTCACGAGCATCAGCATTACAGGGCATTTATGGTTTGGCTTCCTGTCAGCAAACAAGACAACAATTCTGGATACTCAGAGTAGCCTCGTAATAAATGACCTAGTTACCTAGATTAGACCCGTGGTTGACAACTATGTTTCTTTCTGTTTGTTAGCAGACAAACATTTTCTCAGGCTCTTCCAGCAGGAAGCAAAAGAAATAATGTGTTGACTCATGCATCAATCAATGCCCTAAATTTGATGCCAACAGGTCAATTAAAGCCGTGTTGTTTACATAACCTATTTTCTGATGTCCGGTGACAAGTAACTACTTCATATTCACACGTGACACTACATGACTACAAACTGGGTTATGACTTTGACAAAGGACTTCTCCAAGAATGGACAGATTACCATCACTCCCCTCGATGCAACACATGGATATCATCACGCCCCTTTGTCTGCATTTATGAGGATGCATAAGTTACATCTACATAAATGCAGAGTTTCACCATCATTAATCATTAACTCATCCTGGTACAAGTCCTGATCAGAGGACTCTGATCACTCTGGCCACTCTGATCACTGTGGCCATCCGTAACTCTTGTTTGACAGGGGAAGACATTCTTTTGTAAATGAGTGTTCCCTCTCAAGAAAAAAACAAAAAGAACAGTAACATCAGTTGTGGAAGAAAATGCCCTTGACCTTGTTCTCTGTTTGACACTCATCCTTTGGGAGCAGTAGAGGAGTGATGTTATTACAGAGCCACAAAGTCAGCAGAAAGTCTTGTTGGACGGTCCAATCAACAAAACCTGGGACTTTGCCAATGGATGTTTCTTTTCACCATGACCATGATCATTCAACAACAAAGAAGTACCCTTAACAACAGCTGAGGTGTTTGTCAAGTTTCCCTAATCTCAACAAAGTTGCTTTTGTGCTGAAACCAACCATAACCATCGGCTTGTCAGTTCAGTCATTCAGTTATTTCTGATGGATTTGGAAGACAATGAAGATGATGTGGTCCTATCAGCAGGGGTGCCAAATCAGTATTGTTAAAAAGGGCAGTTTTTGTTGTATAGTACCAAATTTGCACTGTACACTGGAAAAAAAGTCAGTGGGCACCTAACACTCACTTCTAGATAAGCTTGTTGGACACCCAATTCTAAAACCATAGGAATCAGGACATACTTGGCTTTAAACTCTCAACTTTTCTTATTTGTGTTGTCAGATCTTTTGTAAAACTTGGTTGGATCATCTAAAACAGCTGGCATTACAGTTCAAGTAGAACATTTCTTGTTTTGTAAAAATGTATGATCAGTGGTTAGCAAAAATGTGAACATCAGTGTGATATTTAACAGTTAATATATGAATACAGGGATGTACAGAGACTTCAATGATCCTGGTAATTGTTCTGGAGAAATTACTAAAGTCAAAGGTCAATGGTGAGGTCAGGAAGGAAGAAATGATGTCTTATGCTGTCATGTTTATTGACGCTTGGCCAAAGAGAATTAGAGACACACTCAAAGTTCATCAGAAGTGCCTGAGTCGGTCTCACATTCTGCTGAACTTATGCTGATGGTCAGACTTTAAACCCCACGATAAGACCACAAATACTATACATCAATGGCGAGCTGTCTATTATGTCTAAGAAGAAGACTGGCACCTACTGTTCCCAGTCAAAGCCAAACAACTAATACTGCCGAGGACCTCATGCCCACACGTGACCTTGTGTAAGCTAAGGATAGAAAATTCCAGAACAGTAATCAGGTGAGAAACTCAGGTATTATAGTTCAGGATGAATTTATTTAAAAATCAGTATAAAACAACACAAAACACATACACAGCTGAGCAAATACAAAGTCTTGATATCTATGTACATACACCACAGTAATCACTATATAAACCCATAAATGAATGTTGTACAGTTACACATATACATATACACATTTCGTTGTCAAGTTTTTCAAGTCAGGTTCACGTATAAGATCTTTCATCACAAAACCATGTTTCATCAGGATGAGCCAATGATCTAATCCAGATCAACAATTCATTGCACAACAACATGATGCAAATATTGAACATCGTAAAAACATGAAACCCAAATAGTGCCACATGTACCCTGCAAGCTATGCTGAACATACAAAGTCCCATCAATGCTGGACACTCTGTGACAACAGGGGACGACTTTCAGGAAGTCATTGAGCGTTTGCATCAACACACAATGAGCAAAGTGAGGGTTTTGTTTGCAGACCAGATTCTACAGCAATCAGTTTGATGCATTATTGGGACTCATCAGAAAATCTTTTCAGAAATCTTCTCATGCATGGTAGCTTCACTGAGTTTTGCCCTGGCAGTATGAGAAGCTCCATCGGCGATCGCTGTTAACGAGACACAAGAACATTTTAAACACATTTACAAACTGCTGATTCCACTTTATTCAGTATAATTAGTACATGTTGGCTTCTACAAATCATTGTGTGATATGGATGTATGCCTGTGATAAACTGACACAAATGTACTTACTGAGTGTTACTGTCAAAGGAGCTTTTCACTCCTGTTAGGAAGTTGCTGCTGGGGACTGGCCAGCTGAAGTATTCCTGCCAGAAGTTGATGACTGGAGTTTTTTTGCAGTTGAATGTGACGAAGTTAGTGTCACCGCAGCAGTAAAACTTCCATCTGAAATTAAAGAACAAGGTGTTCATTTACACAACAGGACTTTGAGGTTCATCGTGTTATCTGTCTTTCTTAACTTTTAAATCATGCAGGTAACAAAGCACTCACCTCCTGTCCTCCTGGATGTTGCTGTGTTCGCTGTGGGCCCCTGCAATCACTTTGTTTTCTCCACATGAGAAGTCGATGTCTTGTGAAAAGTCATTCACATAATCTGACCAGTGGCACCTCTTGGTTTCCTTGAAAGCCTTGCAGGAAACGCTCCAGAGTCGATCGTTTGTCTCAGCATTGTACTCACTAACGTGGAAACAAATATTCATGTTAGGAACGTTTTATATATTTAACACAAAATAAAGATAAGGATATGATAATGATGTTCATGGCCTTTAGTTGCATAGAACAGACAAAGATAAATTACTTTCAAAACAAACCCTGATCTACAGAGAAATCCAGGTATAGTTTATTATGAAGAGTTAATCGATTTTCAATGCTCACCTTGTGATGCCGGATACAGCCTGGCCAGAAGGACACTGGCGACTCAGAGCGCCGTCCAACTCATTGTCCCAGTTGCCGTTTTTATGAAGGTAGTCCTCTGTAAGAAAAATGATGAGTTCACAGGTTGAGTTACAGACACCAGAAAAGATCTCACAAAGTTAGCTGTTCCGTGTGAGACTCGTAAACCAAATTTGTTCTTTTGTAAATCTCATACATTGTTCATTTATTAATGTACTTTCTTCATATACTTACTGCAGCCATAAAGCTTGTTGAGCTTCAGAATGTCATTGTCTGACATGCCTGCCCTCTGGCCGATCACTGCTGAGGCATCGAGGGGAGTGATGGTATCCTGTCCATTCTTGGAGAAGTCCTTTGGTCCATAATGCATCACAGAGCCGTAGTCATATGGTACATTGAGGTTGTTTGTCTCATGCTGGTGGAAGTTATTTACATGTGCATCCCAGACATTTTCATAGTTGATCTTGACGTAAATGTCCCTGTCAGTTCTACTTTGCTCATGCCAGAAGCCGAGAGAGTGAACGAGTTCATGCTGAATGATGCCATTATGAATGCATCCATTACCTAGTGATAACTGTTGAGCCCCTCCGATTTGTCCAACATACGACCAACATCCTTGACCTTTCACAATGCTGATGTAGTTGGTCTGACCTGTGTGTGGAACAAACCGGATGCAGGTGCTCAAGTGGAAGACATTGATAGCTGCGTCAATCTTGCTCTTGTCGGAGCTGGAGAAGGACTCAGTTATGGCATACGGCACTTGGACTATCTGACTTGACTTTGGCCATCTGCAGTGATCACAGATTCTTGCAGCTCTTGTATTTGGGACAGCAACATCTCCCTCAGTTAACTTGCTTTCTATTGGTTTGTTTGCAGCAAGGATTTGTGAACTGACTGTCTGAGGGTCTAAAAAAGAGATAGAAAAAGATTAAGTGAAATAAAAGGTGAGCAAAAAAATAAATGTTAATCTTTGTCCACGATTAATTATTGGCAGCCTCAGGCAACAAAGTACAATGAAACTCACCTTCTGTTGTTCCTCTGCAGTAACTGAAACTCCAGCGATGATCTCTGTCAATGAAAGACAATGTCAGTATTTGCTGACTTCATCAATTTAAGTCCTACTTGATTGGCAGCAGTGCACAAAATAAATGTTACAACTTAAGATGAATAACTGTTGGAAGTAGGAATATGACCACGTGACCATCCACTGTCAGTACACTTACCCATTGTTATTCTTGGTGTGGGTATGGACGCCTGTCAGGAAGTTCTCTCCAGGGATGTGCCAGATAAAGTCTTCTTCCCAGTAGTTGACCTTTGGGGTGTCCCGGCATTCCCCGGCAGTGGTCAATCTGTGGTAGTAATTAGGTTAAATAAATACAGACTATTATTGGAGATACACCTTCACGGTGTAGTAAGTAGGTCAAACTAATACTCAGCTTGCCTTTTATGATAACCAAGAGGAATACAGCCAGGGGAAACTAATGCAGCATGACCTATTAAAGATTTTCTGACTATTGTTTGTTAACTGCTTGCCAACACAGAAAAGGGATGCATGACAGTGAAGTCACATCTGTCTAGTTGCTTGCATGTCCAAATGGTTTGCTGCACTATCCAGAATTTTCTCTTTGCCACAGTTTTATATTCTTTCCTGAATCTTGAAGGAAATCTGTCGTCCAGTCTTTACCACATTTGTCGATGATTGAACTGTGTTTACAGACAAAGACAAACTGTTCCTGAGCCCATGCATTCTCGCAGCTGTGCATTGAGAAATGTTCTGTTTTTATTTATGATTCACAAAAGGTCCCGATGCTTTTTGGAATCAAGTAAGAACGTGAAAACATTCCACTTTGAAGACTGCAGCAAAGTTCACCTGTTGCCAAAATCAAACTGCTGTTTTAACATTTCATAATTTGTCTTTGTGCTATTTTGTTTGTCAAAGTGCACCAACCTCTTTAAAATGGGGTTGTCGGTCTGCCATGTTAAAATAGAATCTCAAACAAAAGAGCCAGAATGATGACACGTGAATGTCGGCAATAGTTTTAAAACAACAAGGAAGTCATTGCCAGTCATTCACGAGTCAGCCTGGTGTAGTAATTAAGTCAATTATTGTTATTTGTCTGAGATATCCCCATGATGTCATAAGTAGGCCAAACTAACACTCCGCATGCCTTTTATGGATAAACAAGAGGAACGGATTCAGGGGAATTCCTGCTCTTTAAATACTAACACAGAAAAGAGGATGCATGTCAATGATGAGTCGGATTACAGGGAAGAAGTCCAGCACCTGACAACCTGGTGCGGCAGGACATCGACACCAAAATGTAGCTTTCAGAACCCCCCAGAACAAGCGGTGTCTGTGGTGGAAGGGCAGCATTGTCGGGGTCACCTCTCGCCCAGGTCTGTTTGCCCTCCTCCCCTCTGGGAGGCGCTACAGGTCTCTCCAATCCAGAACCCTCAGGCTCAGGTGGTAATAAATCATTTATTGCCACTGTGAAATCATGTTCCTGTACTGCCTGAGCTAGTTGGATATGACAATACATATACAGTATGAATGACCGAGTGATGATATTTAGCATAAATCATGCAGATTCAGGAGACACGGGAAGCACCTGTTCATCAAAGCAAAATAAAATGAGATCAAATTCATTTTTTAGTTATTTGTGACATTTAGAAAGTAAAATAAAGTCTTTTATTGGAATACAACTGTTTACAGTCACAGTTTGATGAAGCATCGTGCTCTGGGATGATTTATGATGTATTGTCACGCTGCCAAACAGTGGTTTCTAAAAACAGATCAATAAGACAGAAGGAGTGTCTGACTCGAGTCTGCCAGGTAAGACTGAGACAAGGTGATTATGTAAGAGTATGTGTGTGTTTGTGTGTATGCATGCAACACCTGCTGTCCCACATTTTTGCATGTGTGTGCATGCTTTCCTTGCTGCTGTGGCGCACAGTCTTTCTTTGTGAGTGCAGAGGCAGAATGAGAACGACAGGGAGGATTTGGGGGGTATTGAAGTACCTAATACAATGAAAAGCCACTTTTCCCTTTTGTTTGCCTTGCATGACAGGACAAAGCGAGCCACAAGTGGGGCTTAACATTCCATTTGGCTGGAGAAGAGGAAGGCAGCTGGCGCGGTGGAAAGGCCACGCTGTGGCTGTGCGGACACACCAAAAGGGGTATATTAGGTTTCTGGGGCCATGAGGAATGCATGGGAAACAGTCAGGGGGGAAGAGTGGGGGTGCATCAGTGAAGAGCCGTGGAAAGGAAAGAGCACAGCCAGTTTGTTCCCAACCCCCTTTTGGTGCTGACAAAACTTCAGGGAACAGCTAATAATGTCACAGATGACAAAATCTGAACTCCACACACTGTAACTTGTAACTATATGAGTGAGTCTTATCAGGTGGGAAAGTCCAAACAGGCCCATCAGAGAGCTGCCAGGCAAAATCAGCCTTACGTCACTCAGGCTGAGTTCAGGCCAGCCTGCAGGTCTACAAGCAAATTACAGGTCAAGAGGCAATTCTGTCAGATAAAAACATTTTCAATTAAAGGTTTTTGGATTGGATTGTTTTCTTTTCATTAGCTTCTATTTGAATATTTAATCAAGGGGCTCCTGGTTAAAACTTCAACCGTTATCTTTGTTCCAGAGTCCAGATAAGCTAACCGTGTAACTTTCCTCTGATAAACACGTCTGTGACCTCCTGCTGACCCACGCTGACCTGTGATCAGGTGACCTGTGATCAGGTGACCTGTGATCAGGAGCTGCTGTTAGCTCATGTTAGCTCAGTCTGTTAGCTGCCGTTAGCTCAGTCTGTTAGCTCAGTCTGTTAGCTCAGTCTGTTAGCTGCTGTTAGCGCATGTTAGCTCAGTCTGTTAGCTGCTGTTAATTCATGTTAGCTCAGTCTGTTAGCTGCTGTTAGCTCATGTTAGCTCAGTCTGTTAGCTGCTGTTAGCTCATGTTAGCTGAGTCTGTTAGCTGCTGTTAGCTCATGTTAGCTCAGTCTGTTAGCTGCTGTTAGCTCATGTTAGCTCAGTCTGTTAGCTGCTGTTAATTCATGTTAGCTCAGTCTGTTAGCTGCTGTTAGCTCATGTTAGCTCAGTCTGTTAGCTGCTGTTAGCTCATGTTAGCTGAGTCTGTTAGCTGCTGTTAGCTCAGTCTGTTAGCTGCTGTTAGCTCATGTTAGCTGAGTCTGTTAGCTGCTGTTAGCTCAGTCTGTTAGCTGCTGTTAGCTCATGTTAGCTCAGTGTGTTAGCTGCTGTTAGCTCATGTTAGCTCAGTCTGTTAGCTGCTGTTAGCGCATGTTAGCTCAGTCTGTTAGCTGCTGTTAATTCATGTTAGCTCAGTCTGTTAGCTGCTGTTAGCTCATGTTAGCTCAGTCTGTTAGCTGCTGTTAGCTCATGTTAGCTGAGTCTGTTAGCTGCTGTTAGCTCAGTCTGTTAGCTGCTGTTAGCTCATGTTAGCTCAGTGTGTTAGCTGCTGTTAGCTCATGTTAGCTCAGGTTGTTATACCAGCTGATGTATTACAGTCATGATTTGTCTCATCGTGTTCAGTTTTGAGCTTTTAGCATCTGTTTGTCGACTCGTGGTTTGATGTGGCGTTCAGGGCTCTTTGTCATGTGTGAGAAAAACCTGCTGTGGCTCGGTCACAGTCACATTAATGGAGCTCAGTGTTTTGTGTCGAGGACTGGGCTTTAATTTTCTCACACATAAACACACACAAACTACACATTTAGTACACACCTCTCTTGTCAAGCTCCTCCCACATTGGCAGCTCTAATCTAATTGGTCTATTCTCTCTCTGTGCCTTTTGGCTGCATGTCAAGCACACACACACACACACACACACACACACAAAACAGATCAATTTAACAGATCATTTAAACTGAACCGTGACCAAACATTTAAGACATAAAGGGATAAAATCTAAAGAAAAAGAAGAGAGAGTGTATCCCATCTAAAGACTGCGGTCCTGGGAGGAAGCGAGGAAAACATGGAGAGAAAAGTCGAGGATAAAGAGGGACCCCATGTTGATGAGCTCAGACCAGCATGAATACCAATGAATGAAGCGTAGACGAGTATTGCACATGTAAAACCCTCTGGAACCTTCCCTCTCTTCTTATCTGAACTGTAGGAGGTTTATCCTACATGCCAGCACTCTGTAGGCCCTCCGCCCGGCTGCTACGCCTGGCTGATGTCGTCATGTAGTAGATGCAGTAGATGTTGGATGCAGATGAAAAACAGAGTGTAAAGTGCACCCAGAAGCAGAAACCAGAGTCTACATGTCAAGACGGCTGAGCTGGATTAGATACAGGTCATAGTCTCTGTGACGTGCTGCAGACCGTCTAAAACCTGGACGTAGTCTCTGTGACGTCCTGCAGACTGTCTAAAACCTGGACGTAGTCTCTGTGACGTCCTGCAGACTGTCTAAAACCTGGACGTAGTCTCTGTGACGTCCTGCAGACTGTCTAAAACCTGGACGTAGTCTCTGTGACGTCCCTGCAGACTGTCTAAAACCTGGACGTAGTCTCTGTGACGTCCTGCAGACTGTCTAAAACCTGGACGTAGTCTCTGTGACGTCCCTGCAGACTGTCTAAAACCTGGACGTAGTCTCTGTGACGTGCTGCAGACCGTCTAAAACCTGGACGTAGTCTCTGTGACGTCCTGCAGACTGTCTAAAACCTGGACGTAGTCTCTGTGACGTGCTGCAGACCGTCTAAAACCTGGACGTAGTCTCTGTGACGTCCTGCAGACTGTCTAAAACCTGGACGTAGTCTCTGTGACGTCCTGCAGACTGTCTAAAACCTGGACGTAGTCTCTGTGACGTCCCCGCAGACTGTCTAAAACCTGGACGTAGTCTCTGTGACGTCCTACAGACTGTCTAAAACCTGGACGTAGTCTCTGTGACGTCCTGCAGACTGTCTAAAACCTGGACGTAGTCTCTGTGACGTCCTGCAGACTGTCTAAAACCTGGACGTAGTCTCTGTGACGTCCTGCAGACTGTCTAAAACCTGGACGTAGTCTCTGTGACGTCCTGCAGACTGTCTAAAACCTGGACGTAGTCTCTGTGATGTCCCTGCAGACTGTCTAAAACCTGGACATAGTCTCTGTGACGTGCTGCAGACCGTCTAAAACCTGGACGTAGTCTCTGTGACGTCCTGCAGACTGTCTAAAACCTGGACGTAGTCTCTGTGACGTCCTGCAGACCGTCTAAAACCTGGACGTAGTCTCTGTGACGTCCCCGCAGACTGTCTAAAACCTGGACGTAGTCTCTGTGACGTCCTACAGACTGTCTAAAACCTGGACGTAGTCTCTGTGACGTCCTGCAGACTGTCTAAAACCTGGAC
This sequence comes from Nibea coibor, assembly GCA_023373845.1. Classification (NCBI taxonomy): domain Eukaryota; kingdom Metazoa; phylum Chordata; class Actinopteri; family Sciaenidae; genus Nibea; species Nibea coibor. The sequence continues at coordinate 492,385 of CM041734.1, forward strand.
GTAGTCTCTGTGACGTCCTGCAGACTGTCTAAAACCTGGACGTAGTCTCTGTGATGTCCCTGCAGACTGTCTAAAACCTGGACATAGTCTCTGTGACGTGCTGCAGACCGTCTAAAACCTGGACGTAGTCTCTGTGACGTCCTGCAGACTGTCTAAAACCTGGACGTAGTCTCTGTGACGTCCTGCAGACCGTCTAAAACCTGGACGTAGTCTCTGTGACGTCCCCGCAGACTGTCTAAAACCTGGACGTAGTCTCTGTGACGTCCTACAGACTGTCTAAAACCTGGACGTAGTCTCTGTGACGTCCTGCAGACTGTCTAAAACCTGGACGTAGTCTCTGTGACGTCCTGCAGACTGTCTAAAACCTGGACGTAGTCTCTGTGACGTGTGAGTCTCTGTGACGAAAATCTGCGTCTAAAATCTGAAACAACAGTTTATTTAAATGAGCAAATGTTTTCAGTGAAGACAGACAGACCTAATGAGACAGCAGAGAGACGGACTGATGACAGTAACAAAAGAACTCAGCACTAAACATCCTCACAGATGGCATGAATGAGAAACCTTCACAGGTATAATTAGTTCATTGATTGCAGAGCACTCTAGCACTCTCCTCTATAATAATCTATTATTCTGATTCATGTGCTGATGTATGATGAAGTGCAACACCAGCGTCCTCATATTTCCTGTTTGTGCTCATAATGCAACATTATTTACATTTGTATTTTTCTGGGAGCGAGTGTGAACCTGCTGTCGCCTCCTGGCTCGACGGTTTTGAAGCATTATGCATGTCACCATCCTCGCTTTTTTTGTTGGGTTTTCTTGTGTGACGAGAGTTTTAGCGATGAAGTCTGGAGACATTAGAGAGAGTGACATGACTGCTTCAGTTTCTGTCCATAAACGTATTCTAAATATAGCACGTACACATATTGATCAATTTATGACGCCAACATTTGTTCGGCACATTCAGAACAGTACATTCATTTCATGCTTCTTAAAGCTCTAGGTGTGTCAACCCTGGACTACTGCAGATAACACACTGGCTCTGGATCAGTACAAGCTGAACTATCCCAGTAAGAACAGTATGTATTGAGTGTGAGTTCATGTGTGGGAGGATCTGTGGAGGAAACCAAATGACATAATCCGTCTCGTTACAACATTCTGACTGTACGTATATTAACTATGCAGCTCAACAGGTAAGTCGTCGGTCTTATGTCCTCACATACTCTGCAGAGATTTAACGTACAGTGACACGAGGGCCAAAGTGCTGAGAAGAACAAACTGTCTTACAAACATTTGAATATTCAAATTGAGACTGAACAGAAATCAGCTTGTAAAGTGGCTTAACAGAAGCAGCAACATGGCAGCATGCACAGGGTTTCTGTGTGAAACACCTTGCAGCTGTGTTCAACATGTTCAGCAGGTGATACAGATGTGCTCCTTAATGACACGCGGGGGGTCAGGCGGTGGTAACTGGGCTCACACTGCTGCAGATAACTCTCACAAGGCTTCACCTCATATGGAGGGTTAGCACAGCTCATTTCAGGTGCCATGAGCTATGAAGCTAAAACATGACATCAGGCTGACAGCTTCCATACATGCAGCTTATTATGCTGCTATAGGCCTAGACTGAAGTCTGAACATCTTCTGAACACATTCAGCTCCCATTAATAAATGTTACTAACTCGTGTTATTGAAACTCATGGATCGTGGCTTCTGTACGAGCCTGCTGCTGTGGTCCTGATGACTTCCACTATAACTAATATTGATATTATTACAACAATTATTCACATTCAAAAATGGAGAATGAGGTGGACAGCAGGTCGGTGCAGCGTCTGCTGTGCTGCGAACGCTGTGCCGGACAAACCTGACCCGTGGACGGAGCTTTGGCTACTGACCAAAGAATGAGGTCCTTTATTCAACTGGCTGAAACGAGCTTCCATCACTGGGTGTCTGGGATCAGCCTTAGAGACAGGGTGAGGAGGGGGGACGCCAGACTAACCAGTTTTATACCAGAATATATCCTGAAGGTGTTTACAGAGGGAACTGTTCATTCATAGCCTGATTCACAGAAGACTTTATTCCTGTTGTTATGGCTCTAAGTTTTCCTGTTCCTGCTCAACCTTTAAACATGATATGAACAAATTTTAATGATAAGACTGAAGGAGACTGTGTGGACATGCAGCACAATCACTCTGCCACCGCCACACATGTAATCTGACACGCACACACATTCATTGTCTCACATACCCGCTCACAATCAGGATCCAGTGTTTTGCTGGTGTTAAGCCACAACAGTCTTCTTGCACCTGTTCCCATTGAAACGCAGCACTGGTACGGCAGCTGTTCATGCCTGTGCCATCACTCCTCTATCTGTCTAGGAGACAAATCCCTCCTTAGAAAAATGTGGCAATTATACTAATACCCTGATATACGTAAATACTCTGCAGTTGAATGAGAAAACACAGAACACAGATGTTCAGAGATAGAATGATAGAAAGAAACAAAGAACTGAATGAGGATGAGCGGAAGAAAAAAGTATTCTTAAAAGTTTTTACACGGCTTTGTTGAACTCTCGATTTTGACTCCATGGTTTATAATTCTTGTAGAGCAGACTGATGATATGAACAACAGGCCACAGTGAACAGAATAAAATCATTTTTAATCAATCATTCGTGTCAAATTATTCATTTCTCCTGCGAGTAGCCGAATAAGAGAGATAATGTGTAACAACATCAACCCTTCCAGTCGATGAGGGATCCTGAATCACAGCGTCTTGTTTCACCACACTGACTGACTGGATGTACATGCTCGATGACATGATACACACCAACTGACTTAAAGCAATGTTTCATAGAAACTGGTCCTATGTAGACTTAGCGCCAGGTGTCAGAGGCAGCATGTGAAAGTTTGAGTTGAATCATTTAAATCTAATAAATAGGGTGTAGATTATCCTTTGTGCCAATGGACATTTGTCTTCTTGTATGTATTGTATGTAATGTTTAACATTTGGACAGGCACTGCCCCCACACAGACATCATGGACATCTGATGTGCTTTTGGTGGTGGCCATTTGATTCAGTACACGCTATATACAAGTCTACAAGTATTGCTGATGGTTCCAGTATTGTGTTGTATATCCTGCCAGAAAACATCTTCTCCTGTAAGATGACTTCTGAAGGGTCTTAATTAATGACATCATTCATTACTTACTGTATTCGAGCCATCGTCTGCACGATGGAGAACTGATATATAAAAATTTTGAACAAGACTTTTTGAGAAGTGTTCCTCTGATCCTTCACCATCTGCCTCTCTTCTTCTGCTTCATCTCTTTTGTTTGCTGCCTGACGCCCTGTCTAGAGAGGAAGAGTCAACATTTTCCCTCCTCTGAAAGCCACCGTGCAGGCTGACAGAAAGGCTGACACACCATCTCCAGCATCTTGACACTGCCTGTCTCTATATTCCTGCATGTCAGCATCTCTTCTGTTCCCCCTCCGACGCCTTCCTTTCTCTAACAGCCTATAATCAAAGTCTGAGACACTGATTCCGACTTATCAGCGACATATGGAGGACATCTTTGTTTGGTACGAGCACAAATGCAGCAGTTATCAAGGGACATCCTGTAAACCGCCTCCCACCCCCCACTGTGTTTGAAACTACAATATGTCCATACAAACATGAATATTACTGCGAGTATTCGCTGCAGATTTGTTCTTCTGGTCCAAGTTCTATACTGCCTGAGTAAACACGGTATGCAATATATGGGTGTAGAAATGTATATATTTACTTACTTAGTTATGTGAACTTAAACAAACTTGAAAATAGATACAAAAAAAACCCAACAACTTTAATTAGAAGAGAAATGCATGCAGTGAAACTTAAGTGGAGAGTTAATGCCAATAAAATAACGACAGTCACTTCCTGTACTGTCCACGTTAATGGGACTTTACCTCTGCAATACACACACACTGCATTTCAGTACAACTCTGAGCTACTCATTCATTTGTATGTTATGGCACTTTATACTTTTACTTAAATTATATTATATTATATTATATTAACTGTAACATTACAACATATTGTTGCCTCAAACAAGCCATCTGTGACGACACCCAGCTGTCAATCAAACGCTCTTAATTCTGCATAATTTTAAGCCATAATTTGAACAGGAGGTTTGGGGAAATGTGGTGAATCCTCCATGTTTAAATATAAAATCACATTTTAGTAGAAAATCCATTTGTAGATACACGAGATCGTAACTGCCACATTTCAACGTTTCAGATGAGTCTGATTCCCCTCTGGGGATGAAGGGTACAAGTGTCGGGTGAAGAGGCTCAGACGTGTTTAATGGAGAAAAAGTGAATGGGGACGAGAAGAAAGAAAAGGAAAGGAAATGAGACGGGAGAGGAGGTTATGAGAGAAGTGGACGGGGAAGCAAAAGAAATGAGATCGGGAGAAAGAAGAGGAAAGTCTATTGGCTTTAATCCCCACATGGAAAGCACAATGATGTGTAATTTCTAAGATGTGCGGTCATCATTTATGGAATCAGATATCTTTTCTTAAAACCCTAATAATATGTCACATTCTGCAGATACAGCTTTTCAAAGCTGTGGAGGAGAGAGGCAGAGAAGAAGAGAAAGGAGTGAAGTGAGGTGAGGAGAGGAAATGAAAAGGCGGGGGGAGATGAGGCAGAGGATAGCAGAAACAAGGAAAAGAAAGCAGCAATATGAGAGAGAAACAATGGAAGTGCAGACAATTGGAGCAGAGCAGAGAAAGACAGATATGAGGCTGTGCACAATATAGGTTTGAGTAAACATGGAGGGTGACGTCAGCCGCCGACAATCTGTACATCGACTCACGGGCCCATTTTATCTTATTTATTCTTTTAAAACACACACCAGCCAAGGCCCTGCAGGTTTCTGCTTCACAGCAAATGTGTGGGACTGTGCGACGACGCTGTATGATTGTGCTTTCATGACAAATACTTCACTGCACATTCAACTCAAGGCGAGTGGCGGAGGAGAGGGAGGTGGAGATGAAGCGAGACGTGAGGAGGAGTGGTTACAGAGTAGATGGAAGAATGTGAGACCGAGGCAGGAGGAGGAGGAGAAGATATGAAAAGTACACAGAGTTATGAACAGTTTGTTTTGTTTGTCGGCAAGGTCGGTGCAGAGATGATTCAGGTGGAGATGCCCCTGATGGAGCCACACTCACGCCATGTGTACACATTCTTTCATTTACTGGAATGTAATTCACGTCTCTCTTAAAGCAACATTACTGTCAGAGTGTAATCCCACTGTGTGACTGTGTCCAGCTGTACTCGAGTATTTACTCTGATTACATTACTTCTGATCAGAAACTAGCGAGTCGACTGCTTTGCTATCAGCCAATCATCAGCCAGGTCAGCAGCAGCAGATATTACTGACTAGTCCAACAGGAAAGGAATCATAGATAAAATAATAAAGTAAATCCTGGATATCAGAATAAAAGATAAACAGATGAGTGAAGGCAGTGACAGACTGTGTGATTCCAAGGTAGACTTTGTGCGTTTTCGTTTATTTTGAATGTACTGAAAAGAAAGTCACATGTACTGGAACACACACATTACTTAATGACAAACAGACACACACCACACACACACACACAGCCCTTAATCATGAATCATCTTGACATTCTGTGTGTGAACACACCCGGCTGTTGGGTATGTTTGTAATATCAGCTCAGAGAATGTTGAGGGAGTGTTTGCAGCTAACCTAAATTAGACTGGGGGAGGCTGCGGGGGAGGCTGCGGGGGGAGGCCGCCTCCTCCCAGGCGCAGGTTCAGCTCGGTGAGGTCACGTGACGGAGTGTTATCACAAATGTTCAGTATATAGATGCTTCACGTTCAGAGCGCCATTTATTTCACATTCCTCCCCAGTGAATCAAAACATGTCCAGTGACGTCTGGATCTTTGTTTTCTATCATTTAAGTCGTAGATTTCAGGTTCCATTGACATCTGTGATTTTATTTTGGCGGGTTTCCATAAAGCGTCCCCGTGTTTCCAGTCTTCTGTCAGGGTGTGTTGTGATGGAGGTCCTGACCCACCGTGCAGAGTTCATCACCTCCATCAGTGAACAGAGGGACTGACCCGGCTCTCTCTGTCCACAGAGGCTGCAGGGAGGACTCACAGAGACTCTTAGCTCTTAGACAGACAGACAGATGGACAGATGGACAGATGGACAGACAGACAGACAGACAGACAGACAGATAAGTTATAAAATAAGTAAAGAAGAAGTCGATGACCTGAGCTGACACAGCCGTCCCAGCCTGACGGTGGAGGAGAAACACAGCGGCAGGATTTGATGATTTGAAGTTTCAGATTCCACCTGACGACATGATGCAGTGAAGCTATGGGGACTTTCATTGTTGATGCAGTTGCACAATACGTAAAGCTATTATTACAGCCTGTCATGTGACTGCACTATTTATAGTGCGTTTAAACGTCCTGACTTCACCGGTGGAAACTGTGACTTTGCTGTGTCATTGAAGGTTTTCCAGCTTCGTTTTCCCCGCACAGACACAGGGTGGTTCCGATGGACAGTGGGATGCAGTGAATCCAGGTGAAATGTCCAGTTTGGTCAGAAAGCATCAGGACAGCGCTCGGCTTGTTTTTGTTCCGACGTTCAGGGTGTGCGCTCTCAGCGGGATGTTTGAAGAATGTGTGTGTGCGTGACAGTAATTATGGATCAGGCGTCCTCCATCACCATTGTTGATTTTTATTAATATTTGCAGGTTCCTCTTTGGTTACTTTGTCATGATGGACTGGATGATCACAGCGTGCCAGCGTCTGTTCTGCAGCTACTTAAAGCGAGATAAGAAAATATAGGAGGAGGAGGAGAGGGACGTTTGTTCGTATGTTTGGACCCGAGCTGCACTGTGGGCCACATTTCAGGCCCATGCTGTCTTCTGGATTTAAATAAAACCTGCACAATGCTCAACTCTGAGCATGTTAAACCTCAACATAGAAACTTTGGGAACAAGAACCATGTAAAGTCCAGACGAAGCCGTGTGATAAGTGATTGAGTTCTGTTCAGCTATCAGTCAACACCGGCTGGGAGAGTCTTCAAGAGACAGGCAGGAAAGTGACGAGGCTCGATGAAACACTTCACTAACTCTGTTCAGCTCAGAAAACGATGGTGTGTTATAATCAAGTTCCATCCGGTACCAGTCACTTTTCATTCAGTGATTTTCTTTCACTTCCTTCCGACAGTGTAGATTAACTGAAGATGACGTGGCACATCGACAGCTCTGCAGACGACACTGTGTTTCCATCACTCTGCAGTCCAACTCACCTCAACCCATCTTAATTGGCTTTAGGATTGGTGATTGAGGCCAGGTCATGTGACACAGCACAATGGGTCAAATAGCCCTTAGAGAGCCTGGAGGTGTGGCTTGGGATGGGGATGGCATGTCTCCTTCTGTTCCTTCTCTGCGTCTCACACAGACACGGCGATCTGAACCAAAAATCTCAGATCTGGACTCATCAGACCAAAATCCAGATTTCCTCTGGTCTAATGTCCATTCATGTGTTTGTTGGGCCGAGCTGATCTGGTCTCTGATACGAGGTGCTGTTAATTAAATGATGTTTTGTTCTGGCATCTATTTAGATGTTGGAAGTGAAGACTGTATTTAGGCTTAGCGCATTGTGATTGGAGGATATGCTGGCCATTCCCATGCAATATAATATAAAATATAATTATGTCTTATAAGTTGTTCTGGGCAGAGAAAGTAGTTTTTGGGTTGATGCTAGATTTATTAGCCAGATAGAAGATTGATGTAAATCACTCAAGACCTCAACACCTTAGAAAAAATCCATGTTGTGATTTAGTATCCAATTCTGTTGCATTTTTCGATGAGGTGTTGAGCGCTTCTCTTGTGTAAATTGCTCAGAAACTCCCTTATTGTGAATCTCCTGCAGAAAGCCTTCCATCCTCTGAACGGCCTCCGTCTCCAGTTTGTGGTTGGACAGTTTCACGAGGCTGTGATTATCCTCGAGGTCGCAGGAAGTCATTTTATACAGCGAGCTCAAGATAAAAAAAGGTCTCCCTGCAATGAAATGGCTCCTATGGGGATGGACATCAACACATATGAATACAACTGTGCTCACTGAACCCTCAGCAGTTTCAGCTTTCTACTCAGACCCAATTCATGCAATTCCAATTCTGTTTAGAGACCCCACTGTGCAGGAATATTCAAATAAACCTGGTGAAACTAACACATTTATACAGCATTAAAATAGCTGCATAATTTTTGCCCAAAGCTGCATGGAATTAGCATAAAATGAGCATGTATGTAAAGTGGAGCCCGTGGGCACCCATAGAACCCAGTTTTCATATATCAGATGTCCAGGGACCCCTTTTGAAAATGGTCATATCAATTTTTCAATTGCCAAATTTTAGCTGAAATTTAGAGCAGTGATTACCCGCCCTGACAGACAAGCTGGCACGACGTGGTTGGTATCAATGGGTGCCTTTGGTATTTGACTTTGATATGATACCAGTATCTTTGCTCTAAGCTCTCTACGGCCTCTGAAAGATGACAATAATGTTGACCAGGGACATCAGCGTCCCCACAGAGTGGAAGAGGCATCGGCAGAGGGTCAGCGATGAGGGAAGAAACATTTTCTGATGGCCGACTGTGTAATTGGTAATTAAACCTTTCCTCTATCAGGGTCATCAGCAACTGCTGGAAGACACAGGAGTTAAATCCAGCATCAGCAGACACATCCAACTCAAACACATTAAATTCAGTTCAGGTCCACAATAAGATTTCCTTCGACTGATACATGTTACTTTGATTATACAGGTGTGATGGAGATGGAGGAACAGGCTGCATTCCCTTTCAGTCAGTCTTGTAGTTTCAATGAGAGGATTAGACGATGCATGTTCAGGTGCTGATGTATTTTAGCAGGAAAGGACTGTTTTACCAATGCCGCTGCAAAAAAATCAGAGCGCATACAAAAAACAAATCTCTGTGTAAGCTGGGTGTTAAATGTCATTCAAGCCTGTGATGACTACAGCTCCCACTCATGTTCAATATCTCCCCATGAGTGCTTCTACCAGAAAAGTGGTTTTAATGCTGCCGTGAGTACACAGCAGCATGATGACATTTTCAAACATCTTATAAAAGTTCTGTAAATGCAGCTGAGGTACGCTAACTTTTGAATTTAAAGAGACGTAATGTTGACATTTCACATTCAGCTACACAGTGATGCTGCAGAGCTTTGGAGCAGCTACTGTAAACGGACGTCCAAACCTGATTGTCTTGCATTCCTGATTGACGTAGATCCGCTCACGGTTGAACAAATATAAAAGATCGCCATGTTGCATTCACGTTGCCTAAACTGTGTTCAGTCAGCTTGCATCTTGGCTCAGATGCACTTCATTTCCTACAAATGATCTGACTGTAACCACGGGGCAGGAATTCAACCGAGGTTTCAGTGGGACATTTAGTTCCATAAATCTCTCTCAGAATGATGGTGGAGTTTTAATTTGAACCCAAGCTCTTCATTTAACATCCCTCTGAACCATAAACAGACACATTCAAAAGATATTTCTCTCTTTTTCTGTTTGAGAGGAAGTTCCTGCATTTCCCCCAAATGACACTTTGATGATTCCCTCTCTTCAGCAACCTCTAAAATTTATGATGAGATTTACCTCCAAGACTAGAGGCCCTGTTGGGGTCCAACCCGTTTTCATCCCAAATGGTTTTGTCAAACTCCTGTAGTGTCTCACATGGATGTACCCGGCCCTGGCCTGACACAAAGGCTTCCTGCCAGAAACACACCAAAGCAACCTGGTTAGCTTTAAGAAAAAAAATCATGGTTTGAGTTAAAATTCATCCCACCACCAGCAGGCGAAGACCACAGGTGCGACTGACGACCTGTGGGTCGTTAGGGTCACCTGTGGGTCGTTAGGGTCAGCTGTGGGTCGTTATGGTCACCTGTGGGTCGTTAGGGTCAGCTGTGGGTCGTTATGGTCACCTGTGGGTCGTTAGGGTCAGCTGTGGGTTCTTAAGGCACCAACACTAATTAAAGATAATTGCAAAATTAAAATTTATTTTTGAATCAGCACTGAGTTTACTTCTGAATCCCTTCTGCTGCGTAACCTTTTTTAATCTCCTACAAACTTTTTTCATTGGGTGGCAAAGGCATAACATTACAAAGATGTCCAATATTTATGAGTGGCTGGACAAAGGAATAATGAATAAACAATACTACATCATTATATTTGTAGTCAGTTGATTTCATAATGGTCTTTACTCCCTGAAGTCAAGCAGCAGAAGTGACGCTGTCATGTTCATGCTTTAATTCTTTGTGTTTATTTGTAACAGGGAGTTTCTTCTCTGATGGACGCTTTAAAAACATCTGCGCTTTAAATTTAAAGTATGTCCACTTATCCAGACACCACTGGGGATTTTTCATGTTGTGTCTTTGCATGATAGTGTATCTAATTATTGTGCTATTTATAGCGTGATTCTGATCTGCACCAGTCTTTCCAGTTTGACTTGTTGACCGACTTGTTAGCTCACAAACAGCTGAGTGACAGCTTCATTTACTTTAATACTTTACTGCCACCACGCGTTACAAAGTGTGCCATATTTAGAGGAACTGCAGTTTGTGGTGCTTCCTCAGTTCATAGATTAAAGATTAAACAGATAGATTAAATTGCTGAAGCAGTAATGCAATGTGTAAGAACCAAAAAGAGTTTGAAGCCATGCTATTAGCAACACCTCATATCAATCCACTGTTGTTACCTCCGGCGTCAGACCTTTCCTCAGGACCACACTGGCTGCTGCTGCTGTAAAGGCAGCAAACTTTTTGCATAATGCTCTGAATGCATTGCACACCTCTCCATCTATTTATGTGTTTTATCTTTCTTCAAACCGACACCGCTGTAGTCTGCTCCAGCACACAGATTAAGCAGCTGTCCATACACTGCCTACTGTCAGCACGCCAGACATAAGATCAGAACACGAGCGTAAATGAAGTCAGCAGGCGTCTGTACAGGAGAATTTAATCGAATTAATAATTACTAATGAGTGAAATGCTTCTTAAAATGTGGAAGGTTATGGATGGACGGTTTGTGGCTCAAGTTATTGCTGTGGACATTTGACGCTTTCTGGCACCATAGTTTGACACTAATGAGAGTGAGACGGCCAGTTAAAGATGAAATGTGAAAGAGGCGAGGGGGCGATGGAGGATGTACCAGAGGATGAATGTGACCTTATACCAAGGTCTGATAATTAAAAATAATCAAAGTTATTATACTTTGTAATTCTGTTTCACATGATATGAAAGCCGATCTGCCTCGGCTCATCTTTAAGAAGTTTTAGTGAAGTTTAGAAACCAAAACCATTCAAATTCAGTTTGCTGAGATGAGGAATAATAATCAACAATATTTATAAAAACGTACATGCTCAAATTTAGAGAAACTGAACCCTTGTTCAGCACAGATGTGAGTCTCGTAGTTTAACTTCACCTGGAGCGCGCTCAGTTTCAGACTTTGACTGCTCGACCTGAATGGACCTAAAACACGATTCATCCAAACTCCATTCCTTTTTTCCTGCTAACCTCTAGAATGATGATCCGAGCCATTTGTTTCTCAGACGTGCATGTGTCGATATGTGCAAACATGTTAACACGCGGAGCCTGTCCTGGTTTGACATGTAGAACATCTGAAGAACTCATCTCAACTTCCAGATCAAAGAAACAACTTTAAAACTGTCTAATCACTTTTTAGTCTCTTTAATAAAAAGATGTCTGTGAAACACAAACTGACAGCGGGTGGAAGCAGTCCTTTGATAGACCACTCTTCTCCTCCCGTGCTTCACAGAAATATGATACACATCTTAATGTTCTCTGTGATAGAGCCCACGAGTCAAAAAGTCAATCAGCAGCGTTTACTCGAGCCTGATTGAGTTCTTAGCTCGAGGTTAAACACAGAAAATCTGAGTCTATGAATCAAAGCAGTTTTAAGAACAGAAGCTCTCCGAGTCTTGCCAGCTCTCTTCAGACTGAAACTGGGAGCAAAAACACGTACAGAAACAAACAGCTGCACGTGCAACACACAGATGAACTGCGATCAGTTTCCCCCAGAACAATGTCCAAAGTGTCGCCATAAAAAAAACTGCAGGGTTTTATGGAGGCGAGAAACCAAAGAAGAACAGAGAAACCCACAATCTCACTTTACTGAGTACACACACACACACAGTCTCTTTGTTTCAAGCCACAGTGAAGGGCGTCGTCTCTTACTATTCGTTGGTCCTTTAATTCAGCACAGAGAGACACAGCAGTGTCGGGCATCCTGTGGACCGGAGGGCTGGACCACACAGCAGCTGATGATCCATAAATGATGGCAGACGTTCAGATGGTGTCAGCTAACGGCCTGATGTCACCTCCTCTAAAGTTTCATTGTTTGCTTTAATATTATTCTCAGGTTTGGTGCAGCAGTAAGATCGTTACCAGACGGTCTGCTGTGAGGACTGTGAGTCAGGAGGTCCCATACAGCAGCGAGACATCAACTGATCATCATCAAAAGATCATCTATTAACAAAGATCATCTATTAACAAAGATCATCTATTAACAAAGATCATCTATTAACAAAGATCATCTATTAACAGAAGCTTCCAGGAAAGTAATAAAACAACAAACAAACATTCGCACAGGAAATAAATCGAATGAACGGCACAAATCTGGACAAGACAAACAGACCTGGGGCCGTGATGTGTGTCGGCACTGACAATGACTCAACAAACGAGGTGTGATGTGATGAAACAGATGAAAACACCAACAGGTGCATGTGGTACAGGTGGAGCTGAGTTCTTTCCTTTGAATCTTCTATTGTGGAAACATTTAAAAAAATCGAAGCACTCACGTGACGTCACGTTGGTTTGTGAAAGAAGAATGACCAAAACACACACACCACACACACACCGCTCTGTGGTCAGAGCCATGTCTAAATGAGCACACACACACACACACACACACAGCACGCAGGGTGGGCTGACGTTTGTGTTTTCAGAGACAGTGAATGTTGATCGAGGCTGCCGCGTTTCAGGCTGTGGATCCGTGTCTGCATGAGGACCAGCATGGAGTGAAGAGGATGGGAAGATCAACAGAGATGTGGGACACTATCCACATCTACAGCAGGAATGTGTGATATTCAGACCTGGTCCATGGGAGGGATGTTGATGCAGAACAGGTTGCACATGCAGAGGATGAGGAATGTTTCACAGAGGCAGAGAATGTGCCGGGTCGGGCCGCAGATGGACACCGCCTGGCACCTTAAAGCTCAATATTTAGCTTGTGTGAACTCCCTGTTTTTCTTCTGGTTCTGGTCCTCGGGCTGCTCAATTTCTTACTAACCTGATTTTAAACTCGAGTTTCAGAAGAAAAATGGATCCAGCCCCAAAAAATAAAATGATGATCTTCATCTGCTTTATGTCTGATTGATGCTGACTGCCGTTTTCACACAGCGCTGCTATTAATACATCCCAAATATACAAAATAACATCCCAAATAAGTCTGTTTGGATTCCAGTTATTGGACTGTCTGCAGTCAGACTGGAGCCAAACATGAGGAACATCACCTCCGTCCAATGTGCAGGAGGAGTACCGTTCTAACACGATGCAGCGTGCAGTACCTGTTTACACCGTCATGCACACACTCAGTCTCCAAATGTTTCTATAGTGTGTGTAGTGTGTACTTCTTGTAATACTTCAGTACTCTTTATTCCTGATCTGTGTTGGACGTTTTCTTTTTCCAGCGAGCCCAAACTATCGAGTGAGCTGTCTTCACACAGAGCTGCAGAACATTCCACCTTTCGGACTCTTGCATCCTAAAACATTTAATGTTCTGGTTCTGGACTGTTTGTCAGACAGAACAACAGTCAACGTGGAGTTTGAGAATTTATTCCTTATGTGTTATTGACCAAAATATTTAAAGATTCATTGAGAAAATAATCTGAATCCAGAAGCTTCAGTCCTTCACAGGTCTGTGAAGAACCTTTGAAGAACCTTTGAAGAACCATCATTTTCCTGAGAGCTGTTATTGTAAGTGCTCTTAATGCTGAGCTGAGCAGTTTTCCCGCGTTGGATGGCGGACTGTTGGCCGACTATGACCTGAACCTGTGGGAGGATCAGAGGGAATGAAGCTCATTCCAACACGGGGGGTTCAACAGTTTGCTGCCTCACAACAAACAGACACCTCAGGACACTGTGCAGTCCAGTGAGTCTCAGGCAGGTGACCTGGCCATGCAGAGCGAGGAACGTGTTGAAATTCATATTTGATTCATAATTTTACTTTCCAAGGTTCATCGTCCATTAGCTACACGCTGTGTAACAGTACTGTGAAACTGTCGGACCTGATGAAAGACGAGGTGGTGGATACACCGATGATCTGTGGGTGTTTGTAGCATTGTTACTTCCAGAGTTCTGGGAGTCAGGATCCTGCTGGCTGCCTTCCTGTGGAGGTTCTTCAAAAACCTTCAGAGGCCAGATCCAGAACTTGCTGCAGGGATCTGATCTGGGAAGACTTAGGATCCCCAGGAGGAGCTGGAGGATGTTGCTGGGACGGACAGATTAACCTGCTGGCACCACACAACCTCAGATAATCAGGAGAATGAGTCCATGTAACTTTAGTCTGTCACCAGGTCAGTGCAGTCTGCAGAGGGTCGCTAACTAACAACAAAACGTCTTTGTCCTGCAGATCAGCACCAGCATTCAGAGATTTCTGTTTCAAACCCTTCAGCTAAGTTTGATCCAGCACGAAAACAACTTGAAGGAGTTCATGAAGGATAAACAGAAGTTTGAGACTCAGTGAGGTTCAGACATGAAGCACACAACCTCCGTCACCATCACCCTGAGAGTGATGTCGTGTAGACACACACACCGAACACACACACACCTCCTTCCATGCACACCTGAAGCCTGACTCCTTCTTTGCTCCCTTTGTTCGTTTCCTCATCACTCCAAGCCGTCAGGGTCCATCTGTAACAGACAAGAAGAGACAAAGAAAGGACAGAGGAAAGGAGGAGAAGGATGAAAGAGAAACAATCTGTCCCAGACTAATGAAAAGAACA